>VZRS01015094.1:0-12589 GCA_013398055.1 Ifrita kowaldi
AATGCCCATTTTTTCCCAAATTTTAATGGAAATATTAAGGAGTATCAGGGCAGAGGTGCTGGAGGAGCTCTCACGCAGGCAGCATCCCGGCACAACTGTATTTATTAATTTATTTAAATTAATTTACTTTATTAATTTGTTAATTTATTAATTTAAACAGGTGGATTTTCCCTTCCATGCTGTAAAAAATCCAATCCCGAGCAACTTCCCGAGGCAATCCCCCAATTCCCAGAACCCCCCTGAGACCAAAGCCATTCCAGAGGAATTCCAGCTTATTCCTCACGGATTCTCATCCCTGGAATTCCATGGGAAAAAAAGGCAGCTTTGGCTCACCGTGGGCAATCCGTGCCTCATTTCCCAGAGGATTTTCCAAGGATTAAACCCCACCTCGTGGGCAGGAATTGTTCCGTGCCCTCCCCACTCATCCCTCATCTCCCAGAGGATTTTCCAAGGATTAAACCCCACCTCGTGGGCAGGAATTGTTCCGTGCCCTCCCCACTCATCCCTCGTCTCCCAGAGGATTTTACAAGGATTAAACCCCACCTCTTGGGCAGGAATTGTTTCTTGGCCTCCCCANTCCGTGCCCTCCCCACTCATCCCTCGTCTCCCAGAGGATTTTCCAAGGATTAAACCCCACCTCGTGGGCAGGAATTGTTCCGTGCCCTCCCCACTCATCCCTCGTCTCCCAGAGGATTTTCCAAGGATTAAACCCCACCTCGTGGGCAGGAATTGTTCCGTGCCCTCCCCACTCATCCCTCGTCTCCCAGAGGATTTTCCAAGGATTAAGCCCCACCTCGTGGGCAGGAATTGTTCCGTGCCCTCCCCACTCATCCCTCGTCTCCCAGAGGATTTTCCAAGGATTAAGCCCCACCTCGTGGGCAGGAATTGTTCCATGCCCTCCCCACTCATCTCAGGGACACAAAGCCTCACAACAGCCGGCAGCAGCTGCTGCTTTAATCCCTTTTTTTTTCCGGGAATACAGCAAGATGAGTGTTGCAGCTGAGGAGAACACGAGAATCCCTCCAAAGCAGGAAGGCTCCCGGATAAAATTTCCATAAAAATTCCGTGTTAACAAGGGGAAGCTCGTTCCCTGGAAAGCAGCGGGAAGGGATTCAGCAATTTCTGCTGTCCCCGCGTCACGGCAGCTGAAACCCTCAAAAAAACGTTAAAACCCGTTCAATTTCCGCCTTGAAGACACAGAAAACGCCCGAAATGTTGGCATTAACAAGCACCTTGTGTGGGATGAGCTCTGTAAAAGCCTCACGGGGGGTCTGGGAGGGCGCAGCGCGAGGATCCCAGAGAACGGGGGGGTCTGGTGGCTGCCTAACTCAGGTCACAAGGACAACGTGCTTCTACAGCTTGGGTTATAAGGAATCTCTGGAACCTCAACATCAGTGTAACCCAAATCATCGCTTTTTATCAATGTAACCTGAAAAATATCGATATAACCCGGATCTTAGCATTCTGTACTGATATAGCCTGAATTATAGTTTTTACTTATGTAGCCTAAATCATAACTCCCATACCTATAACCTGATGCTTATAACCCACCTATAACTGGGTGTTTGTAACCTGAATCATAACTTTTGACACCCATATAATCTAATATGAATAACTTTGTACACAATGTAATGGCTAGTATATAGTTAGCTAGTTGCTTATATGCAGAATAGAGAGAAAGAAAAGAGATAAAACTCACCAGGTGTATCACTTCAGAGATAAGGACGTGTGTACTAATGAGAAATTGGCAGGCCAAAGCCAATTATCCACAAAACAAGGAATTTAGGCCGGTTAAGACCAGATGGACCGAAGAGCACCGTAACTGCACATGCCCCAAAGACAAAGTTCAGAAGCCCAAGTGTGAAGAAGACTTTAGAAGCCTTCATCAAAAACCCCCAAGGACCCCCAAATTGGGGAGGTGCATGCACAGTGCAAAGAATTATCTCATAACCGTGAGATCACGCTATGGAAATTAGTTTGTGATGCTGTAATGACATAGCAACATTAAACACAATTTTACTGTATAAATACACCGCTGTACTTGACAAAAGGGGTGAGTTGGGAGGAGAAATCCCCCTCGCCACCAGCGCTGCGACAAACAAACACCTGCTCTACAGACGCCGGTCTGTGGGGATTTATTTCCAGTCCTCAGCTCTGCCCTGACCTTTCCTGACCCACCAAACCCCTGTTTGCCCGCAGAGCGCAGCCCCCGCACGGCAAAGCCGCGTTTTTTCCTCCCCCCTTTTCACTCCTTCTGCACAACGAGGCAGGGAGAGGATGTTTTCATCCAGCGACCTTTCTGAAGAAATGCCCTCTGCTGCATCCTGGGGGTTACGTAAGGCAGGCCGAGGAGAAGCCCTTCAGCCACACAAACAATTCCTCTGTGCGTGCACGAGGAGAGGCCTCGGCGCAGGGGAGAACGCGCTGGAGCCGCGTTTCTGAGCCTAAATCGGAGCTTAAACTGCCTGCTGCGGGTAATCCCGGCCCTGCCGCGGGAGCTGGGGTCACAGATGCTTTAATTACGCCGGGTTTAGGCTCTCCAGGGCTGGAGAGGATGGATTCCAGAGGGGATGCCTTGAGAGGCCTCCTGGAAACGGAGACTGGACAGGAGGAAGGGAATAAAGGTCAGTGTTTATTGGAAAGGGCTTCACAGGTATCCCTGGGGAGCCAGAGGCTGCTGCCCGGATGGACCCCGAGACGGACCCCAAAATGGACCCCAAGACGGACCCCAAAGACGGACCCAAAAATGGACCCTGGGTCACGAGTTTTTCCCCACTTCTATAGGTTTGGTTCATTTGCTATCAGGGTTAATTCTCCAATTAAAATTTCAGTTAATGATGCAATTTCCCCAAGCTTGCCCCCTCCTTTAGAGGCTTTTGGTTGATATTTTTTGGGCCTAGGAGACGGTCTGGGTGTCCTTGGAGAGCAGGCCTGGAGAGGCTTTGCTGTGTCTGCCTAGCAAGGCTTTGTTGTGTCTGTCTGGCAGGAGAGAGCAGAAATTACTAGGTTACAGGAAACCTCAGAGTTTCACACCGGGCAGTGCAGGGTTTGGGAAATACCAAAGTTCAAACCGAAGGCAGCAGCAGCAGCAGCACAAGGGCAGAACTGCAGCCACGGGGAAGAGGAAAGCAGCAGGGAGTGGATTAAATGAAAAGCAGCACAGAGGCCGCGCTTTGTGCAGCACAACTCCTCGCTCCAACCCGCGTTTTCAGCGGGGTTTTCTCCCCGAGCGCTTGGGCTGCTCCCGTTCCTCCCAAACGCCCATCCCTGGGCGCTGGGATGAGAGCCGCGCCCCTGGAAAATCAGGGCTCCAGCAGCAGAGCCCAGCTCCTCCCTCCCCGGGCAGGGTTTGATCTCCGTGGCCTACTGACACCGCGGAGATTACGGGGCCAGAAATAACCCGTGCGGGGCAGCTCCTCCCCGCAGCATCCAACACCCCGTTTCTGAGCTGAAATTCAACTTCGGCACCGGATTAGCGCATCCTAATCCCCGCAGGAACCACCGCCCTGCGCCGGGCGCTCACAGCCCCTCGTCCCGCCTCACACCTCGCACAATTTCTGTGCTGAAAGGCACAAAACAACCCCCAAAAATGCCAGTTTGTGGTTAGTGTTGAGTTCGGGGGAGTTCCCCAGCTGAGGGGCAGCCCCGCGGCTTCACCCAGAGCAGCTCCCCCGCTCCCAGTGCTTCCCCAGCAAAAGCAAAATCCAATTAAAGGCCAAGCAGATTTGGAGTCTTGGAGCAGGCGGCAGCGGAGGGAGAGGAAATAAAGCACCGAGAGAAGCCTCCTTTGCTCAGTGTGAATTAAAACAATCAGCATCACCAGCACAGTACCAACACTAATTGTGTTTAATTACACTGCGGGGATTCTGTGCTGCTTGACAGGGACACAAACGGTGACCTAAACAAAATCTGCTTTGAGCCCTGTCCCCTAACACGAGTCAAAAGGTTTTATTTTACACCCGGTGTTTTATTTTATATCAAACAGTATTTTACACCCAGAGCTCAAAGCTGCCCCTTCGCAGGGTGACAACACCAAGGAGTCCCTCGTGCTCTCCGCGAGAATTGCTGTTCAACTGTGCAGCAATTTCACAGCAGCTTTGAAAGATTATTTTTTAAAAAAATATCTTCCCAAAGCCCAGCAAAAGCAAGGGGAGAATTTATCCCATCAATAAATGGATCCAACTGCAACAGTGGTGGTTGAGGCAGGAGTGTCCCAACAGGGCAAACGCGGAGGGATTTTCTCCCAGCCCTCAGGAATTTGCTGCTGGGGCTTTTCCTGAACCTAAAGAGGTTCATCCACTGCCCTCCGAGCAAATCCAGGCTTCCACAAAGCACCCAAAAATCTTTATTTAGCAGTTCCCCGCCTCTGAGAGGCAACAGCTCCATCCCGCTCTGCGGGAGGAGGATGCCGGGGTCGTGCTTGGAAAATGCTTTGGGAATGAGAACTGCATTTGGTCAGGCTGAGACCCTGGAGCAGGAGAGCACCAGGAGAGCACCAGAGCACCAGGAGAGCACCAGGAGAGCCCCAGGAGAGCCCCAGGAGAGCACCAGGAGAGCCCCAGGAGAGCCCCAGGAGAGCACCAGGAGAGCCCCAGGAGAGCCCCAGGAGAGCACCAGGAGAGCCCCAGGAGAGCCCCAGGAGAGCACCAGGAGAGCCCCAGGAGAGCCCCAGGAGAGCACCAGGAGAGCCCCAGGAGAGCCCCAGGAGAGCACCAGGAGAGCCCCAGGAGAGCCCCAGGAGAGCACCAGGAGAGCCCCAGGAGAGCCCCAGGAGAGCACCAGGAGAGCCCCAGGAGAGCCCCAGGAGAGCACCAGGAGAGCCCCAGGAGAGCCCCAGGAGAGCACCAGGAGAGCCCCAGGAGAGCCCCAGGAGAGCACCAGGAGAGCCCCAGGAGAGCCCCAGGAGAGCACCAGGAGAGCCCCAGGAGAGCCCCAGGAGAGCACCAGGAGAGCCCCAGGAGAGCCCCAGGAGAGCACCAGGAGAGCCCCAGGAGAGCCCCAGGAGAGCACCAGGAGAGCCCCAGGAGAGCCCCAGGAGAGCACCAGGAGAGCCCCAGGAGAGCCCCAGGAGAGCACCAGGAGAGCCCCAGAGCAGGAGAACCCCGGAGCATGAGAGCACCAATCCTCCTGAGGTTTGGGCTCCATCCTCCCCATCGTTCCCTTCCTGCAAACCAAACCCCACATTCTTCTTTAGGTTCCTGTTTTTTGTTTTTTCTCCTTCACTCCATATGGCTCAAGATTGGGGTCACCAAATCAGCGCTGGGGCTGCTAAAAATAGGAGCTTTGGGAGCCGCCTGAGACCCCGAAGACGCAGCTCAGAGCCCCGAGTGAGAACAGAAGCTGCTGCTGAGCAGCTCGGAACCCGCAGCAAAGTGCTGAAAACCCCGTCAGATAAAGATGCAACCATTGAAGGCTGAAAGGAAACCAGAAATAACAATCTAAGCCTCCTGTCAGCTTCAGCACCCCCAAAACTGGGGAGAAATGGGAATTGGCCTGGCTTTGTTTCTGGAGGCAAAGAGCCGAAGTTCCAGCGGGGAGGGGGGAAAAAGATCTAACCACAAATATGCCATTAAAAGGAATTAAAATATTGAATTGCCCTCGCGCCTGACAGCGAGAAAAGCTCTCACAGCACCCCGTGGTTATCGCTCCCAACCTCACAGCTGCCATAAATGGGATAAAACCGAAATATTCCCAAAATCACAACGCTCAGAGGTGACGCTGCAAGGGGGAACCAGAGGTGACGGTGATCCCACAGCATCGTAACCTGGGTGCCACATAAAACAATTCCGTTCCTGGCCTCGAGGGACTAAAAGCACCGAAAATCCCGTTTCTTACAGCAAAACAAAGCCCAAAGAGTGGCTTTTTCTCACTTTTTCAGAGCAACAGCACCAAAGAACAGCTCTCCAAGCACAACTCCAAAGTTCCCAGCCAAGCCCTCCAGCTGCACGTGGAATTCCTGTCCCAATCCACATTGGGATTTCACCTTTGGAAAGATATTTTTACCTTCATTTGACCCGAAACACCCCCAAAAAAACAACAGACCCAGATTTTTTCGCTGGCCAGCAGGAAAACGCCGCAGAGCAGGCAAGGCCCAGCTTCCCAACTTCCATACAAATAAGGAGGAGCCCATCCAGGAGACTCCCAAAGTCCAGGTGCAGGCGGGCACTGAGTCACAACCCCGAGATGTTTGGCTGCTCTGGGATTTGGGAAACACTTCCCAAGGCAGAAGTGCTTCCCAAACCTCCTGCAGGGCCCAGCTCCCGGATCCTGAGGGAGCTGCAGGACGCCTGTGGCCACACAAAACCCAAATGGGCTCTCCAGGAACGAGCTTCCTGTTAATTCCCTGGAATCCTGAAGGTCCCAGCAGGGCAAACCAAGCTGCCTCCATCAGCCCAAACTGCAAATCTTTGGCTCCAAACCACAGGAACATTTCTTACTCTGCTAAATCCAGCAGGCTGGGTTTACATCTATTTATATCTATTTATATTTATTTATTTCCTCCCTGCCGTTTATTCCTGGCTTGCTTGGATGCTCCAAGGGTCTGGAGCCAGGCTGGGAGAGCTGGGGGTGCTCACCTGGAGAGGAGAAGCTCCAGGGAGAGCTCAGAGCCCCTGGCAGGGCCTGAAGGGGCTCCAGGAGAGCTGGAGAGGGACTGGGGACAGGGAATGGAGGGACAGGACACAGGGAATGGCTCCTGAGTGAAAAAGGGCAGGGTTAGATTAAATCTTGGGATGGAATTCTGCCCTGGGAGGGTGGGGAGGCGCTGGGATGGAATTCCCAGAGCAGCTGTGGCTGCCCCTGGATCCCTGGCAGCGCCCAAGGCCAGGCTGGACATTGGGGCTGGAGCAGCCTGGGACAGTGGGAGGTGGCCCTGCCCACGGATGAGTTTTAAGGTCCCTCCCGTCCCAAACTGTTGTGGGATCCTATGAAATCCACGAATTGGCTGCTTGCAACCATGGAATTCCCTGGAAAAGGCTGCTTTGGGTGAACTGCAACCTGAACAGGGGGGAACCTCAGTCAGGAATGATCCACCACAGGAGAACACACCGGGATCTGCTGCTGCCTGAAGACACAGCACAAAACCAAGCTGCAAAACTGCATTTTAGGGATTTCCTAATCCTTGGACAAGACAGGAGCTTCCCAACAGCCCACGGCTGGCACGGATTGCACCGGGCTACCACAGAGAGCAGCTGAACTGGGATTCAGAGCGGCTTTTAAACCGCTCCAGCATTATTTCACTCACTACAAGCAGCCTGAAACGACAGCAACTCAAACACTTCCCCATCTGCAGCCCGAACCTGAGGCAGGCTCTGCCTCACCACCACAAAGCTTTTCCAACAAACCACAGGGAAAAAATAACCCCGGAGCGCTGAGCCAAGCTGGTGCACGCTCAGGTTTAAAAATGCTCCGAGCATCTGTTTTTTGCAAACTCCTGCTGTCCGCCCTCACGGAATTATTCCAGGCTGCCTCTCGTCTGCTGGCAGCTCTCTGCACTGCCAAAAGCCTCCTCGGGCTCTTCTCTAGGCACTTCAACCCATCCTCTCATCACTTCCAAGCCGTTCCTTGTCAGCTCTCCCAAGCTCCCGGAATTCCGGGCCTTTGCAGCCGCTTTTTCCAGCTGAGGTTTTGGGCTGAGAGCATTTTTTTCTGGTCCCTGATACTCCCCTTCCTCTTGTTTTCCCACTCCAGCAACACACCAGCCACAGAATTCTTCATTTTAGGTTCCCAAACCAGTGCAAGAGCCCCAAGATCCCCGTGAGTGCTCCCAAAACGTGAGGAGCTACACCTTGGTTCCATCCAGACACTGCTGTGGATTCCAAAACATGGAATGCAGAACTACAGGAATTAGGGCAAAGACCACCCTTTTTCTGTGTTTATTCAAACCAAAACAGGACATTTTGACCTCGTTTTCCTCCAGAAAAAGGTCTCACAGGGCAAATCTCCTCCAACACCAAGAAAAAACCCAGACCCAGCAGCAGCAGACATCAAACGAGTGTTGAACTTGCAGTGAAAATAAATTGATCGAGTAGGATTTTTAAAGCCAAAGTCACAGATAATAATCATGATTTGAATGATTGGATATCGGATTTGATAGAGAGCTTTGGTAATTCCTGAGTTACGTCTTAACAGCCAAGCTCTCTCCTCCAGCTTCACAGAAGTCAGGATTCATATTCGGGAATTAACTGGGGAAAAAAGAGAAGTTTTCATCTTATTTCATTTATCCCCAAATACTCCTGTTTGGAGGAGTCTGACTGAACACACAAAGCCCATCCTCAAACATCCAAAGGATCGGACACCTGCCTGTGGAATCCCAGACCAGCCAGCCCAATTCCAGCCTCCAGAACCAAGAATTCCATTTAAACATGGAAAAGGGCTCGGGGTAAGGAAGACCCAAGCCGTGCCTGTGCTTTGCTGGCCATGACAACGTGACCTCCTGCCCTAAAGTTCATCAAAACCAAGCTTTAGAGGAGCATGGACACAGGGATTTTCCTGGTTTTAGTAAAGCTGCAACACTGCCCTATAGCAAAATACCCCCAAAAGCAAAATCTCAGGTGTAGCACGTCTGTGAATTTTAGGAGCTGAAATTAATGAAAGTAGATGGAAACCATGAAATAAAATTGGTGATGGGTCTCTGAGGCTGAAAAAGCCAACTTGGGCTGGGCTGAGAAGACAAAACAGGACTTGGGCCAACAGCAGAAGCAGGGGAGATGCCAGCAGAGCAGAACATCCAAGAAGCCCTTGGTTTGGGCAGCAAAGACCCGAGCACCGCAGGAGCCCGCTGGGCAGGGCTCTGCTGGAAGGGAATTTGGGATGCAGACGGGAATGCCACCTGCAGGACGCTGCGAACCATCCCGGGCCCAGCTGGAAGCGTGGCCAGGCTCACCCCCTCACTCACACCGTGGAAAAGGCGCCGGGAGAAGCTCCCTGGGCACGGGCAGGAAACCACAGCTTCCCACGGCCAACACCCGCCTCTCCCCCCTGTGCCGAACCGCACTGACCAGAGCTCCAGCAGAGCTTCCCAGACACGCAGCAGGAGTTTATCTGAGCTGCAGTCGGGGAGGCAGGAGGAGCCCGAGCAGCCCGGCTTTGCGAGGCGGGGATGAATCACAGGCCCGGCTTTGTCCTTTGCAAGGCGCGTTCCTGCCACTGACTCCTCTCCCTCAAGCAGCAGGAGGAGCGGCTCAGAGGGAGGGCAGAGCGCAGTCCCCGGTGGGTTTTAGGAGAGTCAGGCCTCACCGAATCGCTGCTCCGAGGGCAGCTATCACCCAGAGCAGCAGTTGTTGCCTCTTTCTTCACCTGCTGGCACAATTTCCCAGGGTAAACACGTCACTCATCCTGCCGGCAATCGCAGCTTCCAAGGCGGGAGCTGGAGGAGGAGGAGGAGGAGGAGGGAGAGAAGCACTGGTGGGGAGGAGAAGAGAACTTTGAACGTTCTCCTCGCTGCTCAGCCCACACTCAGGCTCCAAAAATGCTCTGGGAAGCCATTCCTCGCATTTATCTGGGGACCATTAAAAGGCACAGCAGAACTCGGGCGGTGCGGAATGGATGAGGCGCAGCAGTCACAAACAAGGGATAAAAGCAAAGTTTTTTACTGGCTCCTCCACGAAGGAATCCATTTCAGAATTCAGGATTAATTTAGCTGATTTTCCTCATTTTATGGTCACTTTTATACTGGTTGCTGCCAACAGAAAATCCATATTCTAGTTGTAGCCGGCTAGCTCCTTCTCCATCCATGCAGAGGATGAACTAAACAAGCACCACCTGACTTAATTTGGTTTTACTTTCCCTCGTGCCCATCTTAGAACAACCCAAGCAATTTTAAGTCCTCAAGAACGGTGAAGAACTCCCTGCACTTCAGGGCAGAGCTCCCCAGCCCAACTCCCGTGCTGGTGTGCTGAAAAACCACTGCAGATTTCCCAGGGGGGTGGCCCGAGCACCCATTTTAGACAATAAAACAATCCCTAAATCCCAACCACTCCGCGGTGGAATTGTCACCGCGCCGAAGCCTTTGGTTTTCCAGCTGCTTGCTTCAAAACAAGGATGCTTCAAAGGTGAAACAGCGAGCGGAAAAGTCATGTTTTCCTCCCCTCCACGAGGAGCTTTGAAGCATTAAAGCCATTTTCCAACAGCTAGGCTTAGAAAGTGCAGGTTGAACACACATCTTCCTGACAGACTGGCTTTTTCCACCTTCCCCAGTTCCACCTGAACTCTGCTCTGGATACAAGCCACGAGCAGAAAGTGATCATTTTCCCAGCGGAATATCCAGGAAAAGTTCGATTCCCGGCACTTTTCCCTGTGATCTTAAGGTGTTTATGCAAGAGCTTCCAAAATAAGCCACCCGAGCGTCAAACACCTCCTTCCAGTTTTAGCGAGCTTAAATCCATAGGTGAGCCTGACTCCACACATTCCGAACTGCACCAAGTCTGGAAAAATCACTGGGAATTCAGCAGGGATCTCCTGCCAGAGGTGGGGAAAGAGCTGCTTCCCACGACCAGCCGGCAATTCCAGCGGGAATTTGCTGCTCCAGGTGCGTGGCGGCCCGGAGTTCCAACAGGTACACGGCCACTCCTGTATCACCCCGACCTCGGCAGCGCTTGGACTATCACCTTTCGGGACTCTGGTGATTCCACATCAACAAAAGATAACAAATTCCTGCCTCTGCACTTCGGGAGCCTTCCCTGCCCCTTCCCAGCACACACCCGTGGGTGAGAGGCTGCTTTCAAAGGAGGTCTAAAGGAATGTCCACAGCGCAGGGAACGGCTGGACCTGCTCCCCGTGCCCAAGAGGAACTGTTCTGTTTCAGGAAGCTTCCCATGGGCCATTATTTGCTGAAAAAAGCCCAGTCCCTCTGCAGCAGGGCCTACAACCTTCCCGTTAAAACTGGGGTAAACTCTCCAGAGCAGCAATACATCCCAGGATTTTTAATCCTCAGAAGGATCTCAGCCTTCCACTTGGCTTGGGCTGCTGCACTCCTTCCCAAGCAGATTTTCACTCACCTGTGTGAGTTCCCACAGCACCACAGAAACCCAGAGTCCCCCCTCACCACTTCATTAAAAATAAAAATTAACGAGATTTCAGGACACACCAGGGGTTTGCAGCCTCCCCCAAGATCAGCTCGCTCAGCTTCGAGCCCAGTACGGAAGTCAGGATAAATCCCCTTCCCAGCTCTCCCCAAAACTGACTTCCACCGCTGCCCTCCAGCCCGGGAACTGCTGTCAAAGGCCGAATGCCTGCGCTGCCCCCCAGCCACTCGGGATTGTCATCCCAGCTGCCGGCATTCCACACCTCCCCTGCTCCTCCTGCCCGCCGCCCGCGACCCATTTCCATTTCACTGCTTCTCGGGGAGCTGCTCCCCGCACCCCGCCCCAGCCCAGGGCTGCAGTGTCTCTGGGAACTCAGCAGTGCTCTCACGGGGAGCACAGAACCACATTTAATCCACAGCTCAGCCCGTCCAGCCCCTTCCTGGGAGCCCACGGACCGCTAATTCCCACACGGCTCCAGCAGGGTTTTCCCAGACTCCAGAGGAAAGCGCCTCACGCTGCAGAGAGCCTCCAGCTCTCGTTCACAGCGCGGATGCCAAACTCTGGTTAACGGAGACACACGCGAGGCCCACTGCTGCTCTCACACCGCAAAATCTGCACGTGCTCCCGGAATTATTCTCACCTGGGATGGAATTTTTCCCACCTGGATCTCGCCTGTCACTGTCAAACACCCCGAAATGCTGGCCTAGTGGAAGGAGTCCCTGCCCATGGCGGGGGGGCAATGGGACGGGCTGTAAGGTCCCTTCCAACCCAAACCAATCTGGGATTCCACAGCCCCCTGATTTCAGGATTCCCCCGGAGCAAAGAGCCTCACGCTGCAAGGCAAAATTCACCTCGGCAGCAGGAAAACCCTAGGACTGAGCATTTATCTGCAGAGCAGAAAGGAAGGAGAGGGAAAGGACGAAATCACGAACTAGCGTGGAGCTGGTGCGTTAGCAAGGCATCCCCCCCTGCTAGGCAGATTCTCCCAGCGGATCCAGAGCCGAGCTCCCTGCCCTTGCCAGCACTCCGGGCCCCAGCAGCGCTGACCGTGATGCTGCACAAGGAGCAGGTATCTATCTATCTATCTATCTATCTATCTATCTATCTATCTATCTATCTATCTATCTATCTCCCTGTCCGGGAGCACGCAGCCCCGCCGGGCCTGGCGGATCACACAGGCATTTTGCTGGGCGCTGCAGGATTTCCTCGGAGCAGGAGGCTCGGCTGGAGCAGCCTCTTGGCCCCGCTCCGCTCTGCCACTAATTGTCATGCACTTGGCTGCGAACTCGCCGGGGAGGAGGCAGCCGCGCTGGATTTAGCTCACGCTATCCTACAAGGAACGGAGAAGGCTTGGGGTGTGGTGGGTTGGTTGTTTCTTCTTTTTTTTNTTTTTTTTTTTTCCCCCTTTTTTTTTTTTTTTTTAATTCCTTCTTTTACGCTCCTATCAGAAGGACCTCTCCAGTTGCTAAGGAACTACGGGGTTTATTGCATTATAAATGATTTAAGGCGGCCCGGCAGATGCAGGTTCAGTAGGCGGGAGGAGATGAGGAGATGTTCCATTTTAC
>VZRS01015098.1:0-179744 GCA_013398055.1 Ifrita kowaldi
CCGGGCCTGTGCGGGGCTGTCCCGTGTGACAGGGGGTAACCGTGACCCCCGGGCCTGTGCAGGGTGTCCCGTGGTGTCCCGGGGTAGCCGTGACCCCCCGGACCTGTGCGGGGGTGCCCCGTCTCTCCAGGGGTAATCGTGACTGCTTCTAATCCTGTGCAGGTGTGTCCCGTGTGACCAGGGTAGCTGTGAGCTCCCCAAAGCACCTTCCCCACGAGGCTGCAACGCATCATCCACAGGCTCTGCGGGTGCGGAGGGTTGGGATTGTTCTGTCCTTCCTTTGTACCCCGAGGGACAGCTAGGGAGGCCTCAATGACGCTTTGGAGGGGGAGCTGGGTCTCAAAGCCTCTGGACCCTGGATGATGGTCCTGGAGCTTTGCATGGAGAGTGATCTTTGCATGAATGGACACCACGGCGGATGCTCCTGGCCAGCACCATCAGACACTGCTTTTCCCAATTCCACCTGCACAGATAGTTATTTGTGTTGATGGAGCATCAGCTTTTTTAAGATTAGACTTGTCAATGATAGGAATGTCTTAGTATAATTTAAGAAACTATGGTCATTAGCTTTCCAAAGGAGTGTCCAGTACATGGAACAAACAGTCCTAATGTGTTTTGGGGTTTGTTTTGATTAAAAGACTTCTAATTTTCTGCTGATGTTTTCATTGTAATCTCAGCTCTGTTCATTTCCCCACTTTTCTCTGTATCTGTTGCTCATTGCCTGCAAATGGTAACTGAAGTGTTTAATGTGTATTTCTTCTGCCTACTGTCTTCTGTGAGCTGGTGATTGCAGGTGTGAAAATGTCAGTCTAACTTTCCATCCCTGGGCCCCTCATAAACTATTAATATGGTGATTCCTTAAACAAACAACTGGTGTTCATGGTTGGTTTTCCTGTGTCTATGGAAAAAAAAGCATAAGGTCAAATAGAGCATTATTTTCTGTTTAGAAAAACAAGGCGATGCTGAAAACACAAAACATCTTAATCCAGATAATTATGCACACTTGGTTGAATCAGTAATTCTTTACTTGGTTTCACATGGCCAAATATGTAAATATATATCCAAAATTGCCTTGCAGGCAACAGATAGTGCAGGTAGTTTTGTGTCTACTTGTGGCCAGAACTAGATCCTCTGAGGAAAAGTGCAGAAGGAAAAAAAAGAAGAGCCCTCTTAAGTAGATGAATTATACACCTTACTTAAACCTGCTTTTACTTCTGTGGAGTAAAATATTTTTTGGCCTGAAATGTGGTGTGGGCTCCAGTCAAATATAACCTGGTAACATAGCTCTGGGAATCATTAGTGTTTTTTTAACTGACCCGCTCCCTGTTTAGAGCAGATTTTTATTTTCAGACATAGTGACAGTAAATGCAACTATCCACTCTTGCTATTTTACACTTGTCCCCTTTTTAGCCGTGTGTCATGTCAGAGAAATCTGGGCTTGTCAGAGGCTGGATGAGGTTGGCTCTGCACACGAGGAGTTTGAGGCATAAGGATCTTATTTTGTATGGGCAGTATTTCCCAGTGAAGGACAACTGGAAATAGCAGATGCAAATTGATGGAAATTCAGGGGTCCTTAAATGAAATGCCTCTTTAATAAGTAATGTTTTCTGCACTGCTGTCAGTCTGTGATTGGTTGAGTGAGATGAAGAATCCTGCTGTAGGAAAAAAATGAACCGAATCAAAGAAAACCATGGCACAGATGTGACTATAGTGCAGTAAAAACTGTTCAAGCTATATTCTGGTTAAATGCTGGCTTTCATTAGACAACTATCAATGGGCAAAAGAAAACTGACATATGTGTCACTGGATGAGTTAGTTCTAGATTGCAACTGTACTAACAAATTTTAATTTCAAGTATCAAAAAGCATCAATAGAACTAAAGGTCAAACCCAGATAAGAAAGAATGGATCAGACTGCAGAGTGAAGAAAACAAAGTATTTTTACCCAGTATGTATTTAATCAGGAATTAAAATGAAATGGTGAGTCAATAACATGCTGTGGTTTGGGAGACTGTTCCGTGGAACAGAGACTGAAGGGAAACTACTGGCACTAATAGCAGCCATGTGGAACGAAGGGATGGTGTGTGAGTTGAAGGGAATTTATTGTAGTCTGTGGAGGATAATAAACATTAGGACAAATTTTAATAGGCCCCAAAATGAAAGAAAATGAAAGAATGAGCTAGTGAAGATACTTGAAGATATAATTTAGTCCCTAATGACTTTCTTCAAGCTATACAAAGCATTTAAGTTTCAAATATTCATTTTATACTACTGGGATTTTTTCTGTCCTAAGGCAGGATGGAATTTACCTTGAAAACCTTAGAAGAAAACATGTGCTAACTTTAAAAAAATCCAAAGCAATATCAGTCAGTCCCTTGGGACTATACGACTTTATTTAGATGTGCCAACCAAGGACAAAGACCCTGATTTAGAGCAGAGGCCTCTTAATTTATGTGTGTGAAGGATGCTGAAGTGTGTGTACTGACTGGGCAGTGCTGGTGAGTTATGAAGGAATACAGCTACCAAATTCCTTGGATGATTTTCTTGTCACTGCCATACACTTAATTCATGGTGGATACCCTTGATTACGTAGTCACGACTTACTTCCAATTCTGTAAATGTTCCCTGTGCTTTTAACTCTGTATGGTCAGCAGCATTTATAAAAGTAGCAAAAATTAGTATAAATTATATAGGATTGCTCTGAATGCCAGAGCTTTGCCTGTGAAGTTTCACAATGGTTTTTAAGTAGGACTGTCCACAATTTAGAAGCAGCCAATTTACCACTTTAAGGCTGCTAATTTACAAGTATGTGCTGGAAAAAAAAAGCCCTGTGTGCTTTTTTTTTCCCTTTCCTTTTGCTTCATTAATTTTAGTAAGGTTCTGTCTGAAAAGCTGTATTGCTGCATTACATACCCCACCACTTCTCTGTAGTAACCACTTTTGTCAGGAATGGTAGACTGTTCCTGGAAAATCTGCTCTCTGAAGTAGCAGGTGACAGACGGTGTTTTCCAGGTGGTCTGAGCTCCACGTGAGGCAGGGGGAGCACCTGTTCTGTTCTTAGAATATTCATGCATTTTAGAGGACACATCAGCTTGGTTTGCGTTGTATTCTGTGCTGAGAGTAAGAAGAGGAAAAAATCTCCTGAAAATGGTTCACATATAGCCAGATGCAGGGAGGTTAGATGAAATAGGCAGGAATCAATAGTTTTTGGTTTGATTAGGATAAATGGACTTTGTTTGGGAAAAAGACAGAGAGAGGGTGTCAATTGCATGAAAGCATTGTCAGATAGCAGAGAACACTACTTGAAACAATCTGCTTCTGAGGTGGCAAGTTGCTAAATCGAAAACTAGCATGCAATGTGATTCTACCACAGATAAAGTAAACGCTGTTTGAGGATATATAAATAGAACTGTAATGAGTCGGGAGGCAAGTGGGGTGATTCCTGATCTGTCACTCTGGCAGAGTTAGAGACTTACATTTCAGACCATAAACTAGCCTAAAACTAGCGAAAGGTGAATGAATTTAAAAGACATAATGATAAAAATACAGTAAAGAAGAATTAAGGTAAACATGACCTGAGCTTGTTCAGCAGACACAGAAAACAGAAGAGGTGATGTTTCCCTACAAATACTGGTAAAAAATTAACCAGAATGGAGGGGAAAAAATGGTTGTCATTAGCTAATGTGAACAGGACATGAATCAATGACCCACTGCTGAGTCAAAGAGGTGGTGTGTTGAGTTTTTTGTCATTCTGGTTTGTTGTTTTTTTTGCTCTTCAGATGAAACCCACAGCTATGTAATTTCTACAGTTTACCTGCAACAGAACCTTGGAGCTCATGCCTTTAAACTCCTGTTTTCACTTTGATTCTCCTAGATGTGCCTAAGTAGTCAGTGAGAAGGTAGTGCTCTGGGAACTGGTCTGTGATCCCCATCAGCACCCAGAAACAGCATTAGAACAAAAGGTGTCAACAGATGATCCTTTTTCAGGTAGATGTATTGTAGAATATCTTCCTTAAGTGTCTGTACCCTCACCTTGAAGGCAATTACATTTTCCATTTCCATGACTGGCAGTGGAAAGGTGATTCTGTCCCTCGCTGCCGTAGTTATGAGTGACGATCTTGTAGTGGCCTAGTTGCAAATAGGTTATTAAATCTGTTTCCTCATGTACCCATGTTGTCTTTATGTTTTAAATAGGTCTTTTTTTCCTCCCCGATGCTTAGCTGCTGGACGTATTTATGAACAAAACATATATTCACTTTTCAGCTCCTCATTTTGTGGCTGTATTAGGAGGAAATTAGACTTTATTTCCACAAGAGGCTCAGTGTAGCAGTCTGCTTAATAGTACACAGGAGTATTAGTAATAGGAGTTATAAGTCCTAATTGAATGGGAATTTCATGGGTTTTAATGTAATAAATATCATGTATGGTTTTCTAAAGTACTTAAAAGCACTCATCCTGTACAGGGTAAATAAAAATTGAACTTATAAAAAGTTAACAGTTTTCATTTTTGTGAGATCTGAACTTTAGGGTGACTACTTTTCTAGCAGTGCATAAAATCTTCCATGATGTAAAAAATCTTCTATTCTTAAATTAAAAAAAAATATATAAAAAAAAAAGATGAGATAGCCTTCCAGACCTTTCTTTGTAAATATGAGTAATCTGTAAAAAGAAAAGCACTTTCTTTGCAAAGCATCTTTATGAAAGATGGGGTTTAGGGTGAGCAGCCTCATAAGCAACAGATCTGAACAACTGGGACTTGTCTGATGCCGAGTTCTTTGGCTGCTTTTAGGAAGTTTACTGACTGCTTCTCCAGGTGGAGGATCAGAATTTGCTATGATTAATGATTAAAAAAGCAGCTTGAGCTAAGAAAAAAAATAAACCGCCTGTGACACTCGGCATTTTTTCATTTTCATATGACCGGTTTTTAGCTTTTGCTACTGCTAATTAGTGAGTATTATTTAACAGAGCATTAAGCTGGGAAACTCAATTCAAACCAATTTTGGAAGCTGTGAGAAAAGGAATCCAATAAGAACCAGTCATTTTCTGAAGCGAGAGACTGGAGGACTAATGATTGTTAAAAATAGCTGGGCTGTCTCACTAGCTGCTTGTGAGGCTTAGTAAAAGTACATAGAATTAGATTGTAGCTGCAAACTTTCATAAGAGAATGCAAGGAAGTATTTCTAAGCAGTGATGCCAATTAGACACAGGGCTGGCTGGCCGGGTGGTTGTGAAACTGCCTTTTCTGGGAATTAGTCATGGCAAGACTAGACAAGGAGTTGTGTGGAAGCCTCAGCCAAGAATGGCAGATCTTTGCTTGGAATGAACTACATGGCCCAGGATAGCTTTTCCAACTTGTAACATCTCTGCTCTGACTTTACATGAAGTGTTTTGTATGGGTTGAAGGTTTTGTAAAGGGTTTTAAGGGTTTCTCTGTGTCACAATACTCCTTTCTGTGGTGCATGGGAGGGAAAATAGTGCCTATGCTGTATCAATAGGGATCTTTTCTCTTTACAGGGCATGGGATGAACCTTTTGCCCCTGGCAATTTGACTTTCCATGGCACAGGAGAGCAATCTCATTATGTCGCTCCTTATGAGAAATGGGAGTCAGTGCTGATTCACCCCCCCTCCATTAACTGAAACTGCAAAATTAGATACAGTGTCTAATATGCACATGGCCATATGTACATATTTGAGAGCAAAATGAACTGTGGCCTTCTTTGGGACACAAGGAAATAAACACAGTCATTAAAGAGTCAGCACCGTTACCACGTAGTGAACCTTTACTCACTGTTCCCACCTATTGTTATTTGAAATACCCCATTTCCTGTTTTCCGTAACTGTTGCCAATGCTCAGGATTCAGATCTCATTCACATCAGTGTAACTCTGGTAGCTTTGGGACATCAACAGGGAAAAGGAAGTGAAAAGCAAGTGACTATGATGAAGTAACCCTGAGTTTCCACTGAAGCGCTCAGGGTTTAGTCCCAGTCAGTGCCAGAGCTCAGCCTGGCGTGTAGGAATTCAGGGAAGTTGCTGTTTGTTGTGTAAGCCCTTGTCAATACACTCACACTGTCATCATTATTACTATTGTGCACTAGGATGATAGCAGAAATAAAATAAAGATACTTACTCTGTACGCATCTGAGATGAATGGGCATATATACCATATAAACACACATAATAGCTAGTTACTTTTTCATTCATGGAGGCTTCTTGGATTCTCATTATAAGACTATGAAGTCATGAGAAAATTTTAAGTGACTGTGTAAAAAGTATTTTTTCCCGAGTTTTTATATTTCAGCCTGGTAAGGAAAAAAAGAAACAAAATTTAAAAAAAAGAACACCCCTCCCCCCAAAAAATCAAAACAAAAAAACCCAACCAGCAAGAACCCCTGCCCTTTGTTCAGTGTGAGAGAAAGGATTTTTATCCGAATTCTGTAATGAGGGAGTAGAAACACACAACTGGAGGATCAGATCCACAAAGATACCTCTCAACTCTCACTCATTTTTCTCTGCATGGAAATTTATTGGAAATGCAAATGCCAATAAAGCATTGTGAATTCCTGGCTAGTGTTATCTCTGGGTCTCAGTTCCCTAACTATACAGAAAGGATACTGCTTCCTTCCTTCACTCTATGCCAAATGTAAGATCTGGTCCAAAATCACAGAGAGATTATGGCAGAGCCAAGAAATGAACTCAGGTCTTCTGAGTCCTAATCCAGGCTTGATATCATAAGATCATCTTTCATTTGGTTTTGAATAACAAGCAAAGTGTTAACCTTATTCCTATACATTTGCAACCTGATGGGGTTCTTATCTGTGGTGGTAATTTCATTTACTGCTGGCAATTTCAAGCCTTTTAAAGGATTTTCCTCCCGAATATTTTTTTCCTTTCCCCAAGAGATAGGCAGCTTCCTTCAAGACTTCTCCAGCTTGAAGTCTTGAAGCTTGCCTGTCTTCTTTGGTGGTGTGTGTGTGTGTGATCTTCACCTGGTGCAGAAATCATCTATTATCATTTTTTAATTACATGTTGATGTTCTCTGTCTTCCTTACCTGTTATTTTCATCCAATCACCCTCCCTCAAAAATATGTAGACCCTTTTTTTTTTTTTTTTCAGAAGATGTCCTGGAAGTTTTTTATCAAATAAAAACGTTTTGCTTTAAATGAGCACTTCTTTTGAGTTTAGACGCTCAAGGCAATTTGCTTTTTTCAAGAGACAAACAAGTTAATAAGTATACACAAAAGCCAAATCTTTCCTTCTCAGTCTTTTCCATTTTCTTGCAGTTTATGAAATTTATTTGAGTGGGGAAAAATAAAAATCTCATTTGGCCTTCATTTGGAAGTCGTGGATTTTAGAGTCATAATAGAAAACAAAAGTTGTATTATTCGAAGCAAATACATTGTCTTGTTGTTTTAACAGGAGGGAGAAAATTTTTAGCCAGCTGATCTTTTTGGTATCATCTGATTTAATAGGCAATCACACTTTTGTTTTATAGAATGCTGATGGCACCTTTAACATAATTGTGCATAAATGTTGTAAATTTGAATGTAAATGTTCTAATTTTAATAGAAGTAAGAAGTGCTTTCTTATTCGTTTTAAATATCGTGATTATGAATGTCTTCAGTGCAGCAAAACATTCAAGAGTTTTTCTGATTTTTTGGATCTTGTCCACTTGAAAACTAATCCCTGAAAATGAATGTGGAAATAATTTGATCAGAACATTACACACGTGAATATTATTAGGCACCCATTCTGCACATGTGAGTTGCTAACATTTGCACAGTGATAACCCAAACTATGCAATAGTCAAGCAAATTGATATAAGATGCCTACAGAAGCAGTCATGCTAGGAAAAAAGCATGAAATCTATGCTTCCGTAGTTATTATTCTTCATTGCCTATATTGTGATAACACCTAAAAGCCTCATCAGTGCTGAAGGCCGTTGGGCTACATGTGGAAAGAACAAACACTAAGTGATAGTCCCCATCCCAAAAAGATTAGTTAAACATGATTTTAGTTAGGACTGATTGGTCCCTTTACAGAGTGTTTTTCTGCCACTAACTATTTCAACATACAGCATATTAATTATGACTGCGTTTTTCCCAGCTTCAGTAACCCATCTCAGGAATGTCTTTATGGGGCAGGACGTAACATGACAGTTTCCCATCTTTCAAGGGGTCTCAGCTTGTCCTGTAGCTGAGTCCTGTGGCAGTGGGAATGGAAAGGAGGACTAGGAAGGTGCTGCTGCCGAAGGGCCTCGGGATCATGGCCCTGCCGCTGGCTGATTTGGTGGTACTCTGTGTTGCTGCGTTTGAATGCTTGGCTTTTGAGAGCTGCTGGACTCATGAGCTGTCTTGGAGGCCTCATGGTGCTAGCCAAGCTGTAAATACATCCACACAGCCAACCTCTTGCCTGCCCAGCCTGTTTTTGGAAGAAAGATAACAGGCAAACAGAAAGGGAGTTGCACTGTTCCCAATTTGCAGACTAGGAGTTCTGAAACACCGAAAGTTTTTCTACACGGGGAGAGATTTACACTGCTGTGAGATTGTCAGTGGAAATGTTTCCTGCTCACTGACAAGCAGTATCTGTGTCCAGATGAACAGATGGCTTTTGCTTCACTGTGACTCATGGTTGTTACACGGTGGGAAAGTCCTCTGAAGTAAGAGCTTTGGGGGTTTCTATCCTTTGCTCCTTTGTGCTGTTGCTGGGCCCAAAGCACTGCGGAATTGCTCTCTAGCTTTTGGCTGATGTTCATAGTGTTACTTTTTTAGTGGTATAGGCAGCAACTGTTGAAAAGGCCATGTTTCTTTTGGGGAGGTTGTCTCATCATTTGAAAGGGGATATGCCTCAACATGATCACAGGGGAGAAGTTGTGGAAGGAAAAAGGATAACTAGTCAGAGTGTTGTGGAGAACAGTGAGGGAAGTGAAGCACAAAAATGTTGGGCATTCTCCTTGTTCAAAGGCAAGTAAAAACTTCTTATCTGAATGTTTAAAGACACAAGCACACAATGGTGCATGTGTACAGATAATTAAAATACCATCAATTCCCTGCCTCCAGGAACTGTAACTCAGAGCATGTTGTGTCTCAGCACTTCTGTAAAGTATCAGACAGTGCTATAGATGCTGCTTCACAAATTAAAATGACACAAAAATCAAAAATTCAAAAAAATGCAATTAAATGTAAATAAGGTCTCCTGGAGGTTCTTCTGAAATAGAAACACTGCTTGCTCAAGTAAAATTCCTTTTAATCCAGTAGCTTTCAATCTTCCCAAATCCCTGTGGGATGAAAAGATGAGCCTTGTGGCATGCTTGGAAGGTTAATGAATGTGGACTCTGAACACAGTCTCAGGAAAGACTTCTTATTGAAAATATGTTATGGAAAGTGTTTAAAAAAGGGCACTAGTATGAGCACTCCTGTGACTTATAACAATAATTCTACACAGAGAGCAAACACGATTTTTTATTAGCTACTTTCTATGCCATTGAAATACAGTACTGTGAATATCATCCACAAGTAAATAACTCCTGCAAACACTAAATTCAGCTGGTTTCATGCGGTCCTGCTTTGTCAGAGAGCAGCATTCAGCAATAGCTCTTAGAGCTGAATAACCACTGGGGTAGCTTCAGGTAGAGGGCCCAGCACCAGGAGCTCAATCTGCACACTACCAAAGGGGAAGACACCTGCCACAGCCTCTTCAGCCGGAATAAGTGGTTGAGTTTGTCTGGCCAAGGAAAGAGATCTTTGCCAGGACTGTTATTTAACCTGCAAGGTGCATTCTGGGGCCTAGCACTGACTCAAAACACAAACCTCCCATCTCAGACTGTCACCCAAAACAGTCCTTTCCAATCAATTCAGTTGCTTCCTACAGTGTATCAATGCTGCTTTATTTTTTTTCAGTCTTGAGACACATCCATGTGTCCATCATCCATGCTTCAGTCTTGGAATGGCATATGGAACATTCATTTTCATACCAGGAGGCTGAAGTAGGACAGAGATAGATAAATACACAGTATGTGTAATTCTTTTATCCACCGTAATCTCAGTGGATGTACTTTTATTTCAGTACAATTGCAACGGTACAGATGACTTATATAAAATCTCTAGAGCAACAATCACTTTATCAAATGACTTTTCTTTGAAAATTCAATATAATGGCAACTCTCAGAATGGTATTTGATTACTTGTAAAATTCCCTTTTTCCCTAGCCCCTCAAAAGTTCTGCGTATGCCTGACTGCATCTGACACTCACACACTGCTAAAAAATCGAACCTTTATTTTTAATTCTAAGACCATTTTCCTGGAGACAAGTGAATAGGTGAAAATCTGAGTTCTAACATGAAAGTAAATAGTCATTGGATTTTTACATTTGAAGAAATCCTGAAGTGGCAACCAACTGGTCAGAAACTGCCCAAATCTGACACTGACACACCTGTGATATAAGAAAATATGGAGTTTTAGACTAGTATCATGAATTTTAAGAAGCCTGACAAATTATATTTAGGATTTATTTAATGTATCTGTTGTGTGTTGGTTTTAGTATTACAGGAGACCATTTGGATTCTTTTCAGGTTTTAATATTACCTCAATCAGATTAAAAACTGTCTTGGGGTGACTCCATCATGTATATCCCCTATCACGGCTTTATGCCAAACAATTAATTTTGTGCCTTTTCTGTGTCTTTAAACTGAGCTTGAGAGAAAAAAAAAACAACAAAAGGACCAAACAAACTTTTCAAAGCAGTGTCTCAAGGACACGGAGATTCACTCCTCTGCGTGCTCTGGCTGCGGTAGCACGGGGGGAGCATCCAGCTGGCTTCTTCAGCCAGTTTTTTCCTTGCTCCTCTCTCCGGTGTGAGACGGAAAGCTGAACTTTGTTTCCTGGGACTTTGGTTTTTTCCCTTCTTCTCTCCTGGACTGTTTCAACAACATCAGAACACATCGGGAGGATTTACCCCGAGGCCCGAGGGGGTGGGCCCTCACCCATCTCCGAGGAGGAGAGACACCACACCTACAGAAGGACTCTGAAATCTTCCCAGGTTTCTCTCTACAGTGAGAGATTTCATTATTTAGCATTATTATCCTTTTTTCTTGTGTGTATGTTAAATAAATAGCTTTTAGCTCTTTCACTTTCCTTCGAGGAAAATTTCTTTTTTTTCCCGAACCTGGTGGGGGGAAGGGTGGTTGTAACCTGGTTTTCTCTCAGAGGATATATTGCTAGATTTTGGCCAAACCGGCACAAAAACACAGAATCCCGATCCTTCTGCTGGCTTCCCAAGAGACTTCTCTGGTGTCTAATTTAGATTTCATTAGGCTAACATATATCATTAATTAGACATTTCACTGATAAAAGAATAGATTTTCTCTTATCAAGAGAAAATCAATAGATTTTTCTCGAGGAACCTCTGACAGATCTAATTTTCCTGGACTTCATGAAAAAGTTTGAACTGACATTGCATGTAGAATTATTATTAATATTTCCATTCCAGATCTTGGCACAAGAAGTAGGAAAGTAGTGATGAAATATACTGGTGGCACAAAGCTGGGAGATGTTGTCAATACTGAGATGGATTGTACTGTAACGCCACAGGAAGAGAAATGGCCTTGAGGGCTGGGGTAATACCAATGGAAAGGAAAAACCAGTCTAAATTCAGGGTCATGCACTTATGTACCAAACCCAAGGATTTATTTTGCACTGTAGGAGATCATCAGTTTGATTTGACAGAAGAACAAAAAGGCCGTTTAATCACCGATCAGGAGATCACCTGATCATGAGATCACGAAGAATCTCGTCCAGTGGCAGGAAGGTAAATGAAGTTGAGGGGCGCAAAAGGCGTTTCCAGAGTTAGATGCTAATGTGGAAAGTTCTAAATTGCATCATGTCTGGAATCCCATATCTAACAGGAAATATGCTGCATGAACAGGTAGCAGAGAAGGGTGACGTGGCCTGGAGAGCTTTTGAGAGAGAGAGAAAATACAAAATTATGCTCATCTAGGCAAAGAGAGATTTTGTCCTCTGAGTGAAGAGGAAGAAATATCAAAGAGGAAGAACATTAATAAACATGACAGGCAAAAGAATAGTTGCATAGAAAGTAGTTACGCAAAGGTCTAGACTGGAAACTAGGATGTTTTATATAATTTGTTTAGACTGGGAAGTCTTGTAGTAGGGGTAGTGGAACAAAAATCTCATTATTAACTGTAAAAGAAGGCAGCCCTACTGGCTCGAGTGAGTGGTGTATCAGTTTCAGTATTCTCTCTTCAACCATGATAAAATCTATGCAGAAATCCCAGAAATTCTATGTCAGAACTTGTGCTAATGAAGGACTAGATTCACGTTCTCCATTTGAAATTACAAGGACAAAAGCTCAGTGGCAATATTTTTAGAGAGGGAGAGTTTGTGAGGCTGTGTGCTTTCTGCAGTCCATTCCCTTTGTACTCCCTTAGCTTTCAGAACTGCTGGACTAGTGATGTTAGATGCTAGATCTGTGCCTAGAGAAATCTGTTTGTAGGTCTGATGTCCATGAATTTTATTTCTGTTTGTTTCTTTAGTGTTGTTTTATTGATGGTTGTCTGTTTTAGGGGTTTAGGCCTCTATACATGGGTATGTCCCTTCCAGTCATCTCACATGTTGCACCTCTGAGCAGCAAAAATATCTACCCTTACTGGACTTTTGTGATTGCTTGTGACACCCTTGTGTCAACATGAAAATCGTCTGCTATGTGACTCTTTTAATATTAAGGTATGCTTAGCTTCTTGGAAGTAAAATATTATGTTTCTATAGCATAGAAACTAGTGTTCTGATGGCATCACAAGTTCTTTAGTCACTAAGCAGTATTTGAAACAAATAAACATGCATTCAGTTTTTAAGATACATAGCAGACATATTTCAGCCTTTAAATAGGCTTTTTGCTTTTTGAAATAGCCACTCAAGTAAATTTATCTCAGTTCTCACTTTCAAGCTCTATGGAAAAGCAAGGACCAGTGGTGATTGCCCAGCAGCTGCACGGTACACAATAGGAAAGAATGGAAGTTTAATGTCATTTGCAGTACCATTGTTTAAAAGACAGTCGAGATTGTCCTTGCGTGAGTTTCAGATAGCAGAGCTGGAGGCAGATCTGAGCTGGCACTTACTCACCTCCAACACACCTTAATCTTTCAGACTCTCTCTTGGGAGTGGATATTCCATTGTCTGGCATCTTCTCCTCGGTAAGATTGCTGTTGTCGTCAGGGTGACTGTTCTCCATCAGCACTGGCGTTTTGCCTGTACCTGCCACGTGTCTTTGGATGTCATGTTTCCCATACAACTTTACTCTTAGAGTCATGACTCCTATCCTTATTGTTTATGAGATTCAGATAGTCATAAAGAACTCAGGAAATGTCTTTCTGGGAACCCCCAAATATTTTTAAAGGCCTGTTTGTTGTTTTTTAACTTTTCTTACTCATACTTTTTTTTTTGCTTAGATTTTCCAAATAAGGTTTGCTTTCCTCTTTTGTCTATAGTGTGTCACATTTCTCCAATCAAAGCTGCAAATACTTTCATAAATAGGCAGAAGGGTTGTCTGCCTTAACTTCTGTTAGTAGAATATCTCTGTTGCAATAATTTTAACAAGAAGTGCATTGAATTTATTGAACTTATTCAAAAAGTGCGTTTATGACCATTATAGTGCCTGCTTTGCAGGCTCTCACTCTTCAGAAATGGAAACACATTACTGTTGTTAAGAACTGTGTACAATGATTGCTCTTTCCCCATTTTGTGGCTAACAGGAAATATGTTTGAACTGCGGCATGAGAAATAGACAGCTCAGAAGAGGAATTGGAGCAGAAAAGCATGTTGCATAAATGGTACAATTTTATAGTATTGAGTAAATGTTTATAATCTGCAGTGGTGAGTTTAGAATTCATGACAAAACTGCAAGCATATGATTTTTATTTTTTTCTTGGGGACAAGGATTAATAGTTGAAATCGTGTTTGTACTGGCAAGAGATTCATGTTTGCAATTGACATCCAGAGGTTCTGGTAGGTGCTGGACTTGTGGCTCATTGGTTAGACAATATTGAACACTATTCTAACCTTTTCCAGGCATGCACAACCTCAGATCACAATCACATTAAGAACTGAGGAAAGGGATGATTTGATGTCTTTAAAAGTCTGTTCAGTATCCTGAGCTTTAGTTTGTCGATAAATCTCATGAACTCTGCCTGTAAGCTGGGAAGGGCGAAGAATGTTTCTGAGCTTTCAGATTCAGCAGTGCAGCACAGCTGCATCCCAGCTCTCTGTTAGCATTCCTGTGTCCTGCTTTGGACCGTGTTTTTGCTAATGCACATTGCTGGGTCATGTTGAGTTTCTAATCCAACAACACTCCCAAGTCCTTCTCCTCTGGGCTGCTCTCAAACCATTCATCCCTCAGCCTGTGCTTGTCCTTGGGATTGCCCTGATCCACATGCAGAACCTTACACAGGACCATGCTGAACTTCAGGAGGTTCCCATGGGCCCAGCTCTCCAGCTTGTCTGGGTCCCTTTGGATGGCATCCCTTCCCTCCAGCGTGTCTACACCACACAGCTCGGCATAAAACCTGCTGAGGGTGCACTGATCCCACTGTCCATGTCACCAACAGAGGCATTAAACACCACTGGTCCCAGTACTGACCTCTGAGGAACAGCACCCACCACTATTATACAGTGAATGCAGTGACACATTATTACACCTTGGGGATGTGGACAATATTAGCAAGAGCATGCTTTTTCTACATAAGGTCAGGATATACTTTCAATATAATACATTTTCTCTATTAATTCTTAGAATTCATGAGAGTTTATTTTTGTCTCTGACTATTGCTTCTGTGGCCCTGTTAGGATCACTTTTAGAATGAATTAAGCAAATGAAGACCACTTTCTGAAATGCTTTTTCTGACAAGAGTTTCTGCGTCTTTAGTTTCAAGGAGAACTTGTCTCATATGCAGCCCATTTCCTTTTTCGGTTCTACAGAATTTCTGCAAAGTTTCTTTATTTCCCTTATTTTATATGATGCAGCACATATTGAAGAGAAAAAATATCAGAATGTGATTTGATAGGTCTCTCTGTGTATGTGTGATATTTGTATTCCACCAAAAGTTTGTGTATTTTATAGAGAATTCATTCTGCATGCCCAAAATGAGTTTTCTGAATCTTTCCATTTTAGAGCTCGAGGCCATTAAAATGCATTACAGCAGCATCCCAAATGTATACAACTGAAAAAATATTTTGTTCTTATGAAAATGCAACCTGTGTTATCTTCCTAGGTTTACAAATCATGAATATTGTTAGTGGGTACTATGCCTTACAACAAGTTAAAATAATATCCTGTCCCAGAAAAAAGAACAAAAAAAGAAAAAAAAAAGAAAAAAAAAAGAAAAAGGCCACTAAGCTGAAAAACTCAGAATGCTTTCTCCATCCTCAGCTCTTGGGTCAGCCTGGCCTGCCATGAGGCTGGGAGGTGCACACATTAACAAGCATGTTATAGTTTATCTGTTCCTGTCAACTGCTGCTCCTGGCTGAGTGTGCTAAATCAGAGCTCTGGAGGCTCTATTTTAGTAAGAAATATAACATCAGGGCTGAAACTTGTCAGTTCCTAGATTAAGGCTTCACATATGATGGAGGCCCATTAAAACATGAGTACTTTTGAGAACACATGCGAATGGAGGATTTGTAATCATAAAACTGACACAGTGCCAATGGAAGATGGCAATATATTCATGCCTGTTGAATGTAACGCAGAGAAAGCTGACTCCAAGCATTCATATATTAAATGTGAGGTCCCAGAAAAGTACAACATTGGCTTTAAAGTAGTGAAATGTAGATAATAAACAAGTTCTTTTTATTATCCTTCAAGTGTTAAAGCACCGAGGGTTTATGTTTCAGGTCTGTCTGAGCAAATGTGAGATATACAAATGTGAGTGAGTATTCAGATATAAAATTGCAGTTCCCACTTGTTTTTTCAGACACTTGCAGCAGTGTACCATGAGATTAGGTATGGGATAGGAAGAATTTTGCGCTAGAGCTGAAATTATTTTCATATTGTGTTCTGTGGTTATACAGTTGGAAAAATAAACGTGGTTTCTCAAACTTAGTTTTAAGTTATGAATAGATAGCGAGGCTTTGTCCAGCACTTCAGGATGTTAAAATCACCTAATTCATAGCAGTGCTCAGGTGGGACAGCTGACTGAAAGCTAAACCGTGATAGCAGTTGAACCCTGGAAGAGTTTGATTGAAATACCTTTCTTAAATAATGTGCCACAGTACTTTGAAAGTGTTAGGGTCTGATTGTCAGTATATTTAGTAGGTATAACACTGGCATTACTTAAGCTTCTGCAGTTTGAAATCACAGAAGTAAACCCTGTGGTTTAGTAGTTTTTGGCAGATGGTGGAACAAGGTAGCTATTTTTTACTGCTAGAAGATAAAAATGCTATTTGACAGAGGACAGAAAACCATGTTGCTTCAACAGCAAAATTATGGAATCTTCTGTTTTCATGGGCTAGAATTATAAAATGTTGCTTGTGTCACAAGAAAGGTAACAGTGAAATGATGTAGGGTGTTGAGGCTTTTCAGGATGTATTTCATTTTACGCTCAGTTGTGAATTCGTATTCACTGCATTGGATTTTCAAATAAGTTTAATTTTTTACACATTTAAAAAAGTAGTGCGTTTTGATTTCAAAGAAGAATGCTTGAGGCCTCGCTGTGTTCTTGCAGTGCCTGTTGCAGGAAATTGTTCAGAGTTTTATTTTTAATACCTAAAATTAGGCTCTGGGCACAGTGTGGAGGCAATAGATAAACACTGTTGCTATAGAGCTTTTAAGTTACCCCATGAACTCTTTTTTTGGCTGCTCCCTGCCCAAGATAAAAAGCTGGCGTTAGTACTTATATGTTATTTATATGTTTGTATGGGATATTTGAGTCATTGTAATGTGGATTATAACGCTTCCTTGGCATTTTGAAAGTACAAAACTGACAACAGACCAGGAAAATATTCAGAAGATGATGAAATCCTGTTCCAGGAGTGCTGCAGCTGGTGGCATGTTTACTCTGTATCGTTACAGGGAGAATTTGAATTTGGCTTGCACAGTTAGTTTCTTTTTGTGCAACCTTTATGCAATTGTGAACTGTGCTAAAAGGTACCTGAGTCAAAAATAAGTAACAGCAGTGTAGCATTTGAAGGAAAACTATTTTTTCTCTTTCCACATAGTTATGTGAACTTATATATAATGCAAAAGATACACACTACAAGTAACAGTGCAGAAGTGGAGGAGGAAAGAAGCTGTTCTGGGCTAGGCTGGATGCCAGGTATGAAGAGAATTTTTCTTTTACACTGATTTTAGGGGAGGCAGCATAACATCATGTGCCATTTATAAGTACTTGATGAAAGATCATGTAATAGGCCGTTACAACAAGGCACGTATTTGCTTCAGCTGTAATGCCTCTGTGAAGTAGTTTAACTGTAACAGTGACATCAGTCATGTTAATTGTCATGGAAAGTTACTGGTCCAGACACAAACCTCCTCACTCATCCTCATTCTCATGATGATAATGTGGCTGGTTATACTTTACTCACCCATGTGGGAGAATTCGTGCCTGGGGGGGCTGAAATTTGTTCAGGCAGCAAATTTTAGAGAGTTAAAAGCACAAGAGATTTCCAGATGCCTTGCACTAAACTGAGTGGTTGTTCCGAACCGTAAATGTTTAACTACACTCCCTCAGCAAATCACTTTCAAAATAGATATTTATTTTCAAACAAAACCAGTCGCCTTGTGAAACTGTTGGTTGGTTAGGGGAAAAAAAATGACCTAATGCTTCTGAATAAAATATCTGATCTCCTGTTGCCAAGGCTGAGTCACTTCCTGTTACAATAACAAGACTGTCATCAGCAAACTTCTCTAGCCATACAGTGGAGCTTGCCAGTGTGTGCATGGCTTTATTTGTCCTTGTTGTTAGAAAGTTACCGTTGAAAAACACACTGTGCTAAATTTGGAGGCACCAGCTTTGTATTCAAGAGCATTAATGTCGGATCTCGGTTGCTTTTACTCCTGATAGCATAATCTCTTATTTCTTTGTGCAACATAATAATATCCACCCAGCTGTGTACAGTAATGTTGTAATTCTATCAAGGGATTCTAGACACAGCATAATGCATTAATATCATCAGAGCTTTCTCAACTGGAATTTGCAGGATCACAGTCAGCTGTTTCTTATTTACAGGAACAAGATTTGAAAAGTACCTGGAAGTTCATTCCATTTGTCACCTAACAGATAACCTCTAGTGCTTTCTAGGCTGTGGTGGGTTTTAAAGACACGTTTAGGTTATCTTTAAAGACATTAAGCACACAGTGGTTTCGATCACATTTGAGCAGGATGGGCACTCGCCTGGTTTGCAGGCAGTGGGGGTCTGCTCCTGCTGCACCGCTGAGTCAGCAGAGCAAGAATTCATTAGGGCTTTTACATCACAGCTTGGAACTCATTTCCTGGGCAAAATCAGTTGGCAAAAGCCCTTTCTGCCACTAAAGCAGCTAGAAAATAAAATCTCAATCCAGTGTTTAGCTTCAGTACTATTATTACCCCCTCCATGCCCCGTGTTTCAAACATTATTTGGGAGCAGTGTCTGGCAGGCTGGATGATCTGTCAGATCTGTATGTGAATCACAGTGACTGACTCATTCTGTGCAACATAAATGACTTTTCTGAGCCTGTTAATAAGGGATGGGGAGGAGTGCATGTTATCTTACACATTCTTTGGGGCTTTCATCCTGGTTTTTTGTCTGAAAAATCAAGCCTCATATCAGGCCCCCAAACTTAAGGACCAATGAAAAAAGTTAACCCGTACTTCTTTGTTCCTCAGTTTCCCCCCTTTGGGGAAGAGAAGTTATAAACATTTAAATCGATTTGGCACTCATGGATGAGCAGAACTAGACACAAAGAAAAGTCTGGGCCTTTTAAAAGCAAACAAAATAGTCTCTCCAGGTTCTGGTTTTGTTTTACTGTGTTTGCTGTATTTAATATTTGTCCTGCAGAATAATTTATGCTAGCTCTTCCTGAGAGCCACGTGATGGATAGTCCTACATGGCCTGTGTCTGTTGTGCCAGAGTTCTTCAGCCAAATCCAAAGGACTCCAACTGAATGAACGTACTTGTGAAGTGCTACTCACAAGAGGAAGATCATCACACTCATGGGAAATGTGTCAATGAACATCCTTTTCATCCCCCCATTTTTACAATCAAATTGTAATAAACATGGCACAGAACAAGGATCCTGTTAATAGCTAGCCAAGCTCAATCTGCAGTTTTCGTTCTTTCACATTTTTACAAAAGAAAAAAAAAATTCCACTCTCTTTTTTTTCCCTTTCTCTTTCATTTATAAAAGAAAACAGAAAATGTAAGTTGATATCTTTTGGTTGACTATGATGAATCTGGGATAAGTTACTATGCTCTGTTCTCTGATAAACAGAGATGTTATTGTGCAGTCCTGGATAAAGTAACTGATTATACTGTTTGGGCCATGAATGCAAAATGTGTTGCAAGGGTTTGGATGTCTGTAATTAACCAGTTGTAAATGCTGTAGTTGGTGGCTAAGCAGCTGTTCAGATCACTGTCAGAATTTCACCACTGTAAAGGAGCAAGCATGTGTTATTCCATTGTTTCAGGATGGAAAAGAACAGTTTGTATAAGTTTCTTTTTTTCCATAAAACAGAGCAAATGTTGGCTCTAAACTGCACTTACAGTGTTCCAGACTGTATCAGTGGAAGGGAATTGTGTTTGCCTGAGACTGTCTTTGTTCCCAGTGTAACGTATCAGACACCAAAGAGTATCACTGTGACCCAAAGGTTCATTTTTCACAAGGCTTTGCTGCTGCATACCTTGGACATTCATTCTGCTGTGGGCAGTTCTCCCCATCCATGCACTAACTCACTGCCAGAATACATCTGTGAATATAATTGAGCCCTAAGTTTGGATATTAAGAATCTAATATTTTTGGTTAAGACATATCATCCTAATACTAGATTCAAGCCTCCTAGGGCAGTCTTAAAATAAACCTTGCAGTTTGACATGGGTAACTTTTTAGTATTGATGTGTAGACAGTAAAAACTTTGCTGCCTGCAGATTATTTCAAGTGCACCAGGTCAGCCACTGATTGCCTGAAAAATCCTAATACTTGTAGGTGAAACTATGGTGTAAGACCTTTGGCACTCAAACCTCCTGACTATCTAGTTCAGGGAACGGTGAGTTCTCAGTTACAGGGAGTGGGAAGGTGATGTCATCGAAAAGCTATTGCCGTGCTTTGATATTAGTAAATGTGTTCAAAGTTCTCTAGGGGCCTCCAAGGACTGAAAACCTCTCCCTGCTGTGGGATAGAGGTGTTTTTCTCTCTCTCTCAACATTTCTTTACTGGCTTTTTTTTGTTTTTTAACTAGAATGCCACTGAAAGACTTTGAGGAAAATAAGTCTGTCTCTGTACTGTTTAACAATTGTGTTGAAAATGAGGCTGAATCCATTCTTGTATCATTAATGGAAACAATGATAGGAGCAGAAAAATCCCAGAAGTGGGAGTACGAGTGGGGAAGAGGGGGAGGGGGAGACAGGATGGAGTCCTTTGCAAAACAAAATAGTAGGTGCCAATGTCTTTTAAGGGATTCCTTTCACTAGGCACTATGGATAACTTATTAGCAATCAAAACCTGAGGAGCCGGATTCCTACTCTTTATTTTCCGCATGCACAGCATAAAACAGAATAGAGTGAAAGGTCCTGGCAAGTTGCCAGTCCTCCTCCTCCTCGGATAAGGGGGTGAGCGATACAACACCATGACTGTGTTTCCTTCTCCCATCTTGCCTATCGCATGGGGAAGTGAGCGATTGCTGAGCTTTTTCATGCCTGCAAGCTGGACTGGGCTTTGTCCTCCTTGTTCTGGTGACAGACAGCTTTACAGCACTTGTGGCTGGGGCCCACCCCAGATTTAGGGGCATCTGAAATTTTAAATATATCTGAAGCTGGATTCTGCTGCTGTCTTGTGCGTTTATAGCAGGACTGTCATGTATGCTAGAGCCACGAACCCAGGGTATGTGCTAAAATGCCAGTAGCAAGCATAAATCTCTTAAGTTGCCTCAAACTTCTCCCACACAAATTGATGAATTTAACTTTTTGTGTTGTAGGGTCTATGTGTTGTGAGTTTTCTTTCCAGAAGTGAAGCCTGACTTTGTTTTTTGTTTAATCGTGGAATACTGGATTCTCTAATATTTTCCATGCTGCAGTGAGGCTTTAGCAGGACAACAAATATCACAAGACTCCTGATAAAATCATGGGAGTTAGCAAGGCTAGCACTTGGAGGAGCTTTGTAGATTCAGCCTTTTCTGCAAACAGCATTCCAATGGAACAGAGATAAACGGAATGTCTGAAACAATCTTGCAGAATATTGTACTTTGCGGGATTTTTCCTTTGCATAAAGACCCTCTTCAGGCCATCTGAATAGGATGTCAGTTGTCACATTTGTCAAGTGACATGACTTGGCAGGGGGAGGGAGGAGATGGGAGAAATGGAAGATTTAGCCCTTTTTTGCAGGAGTTAGAAAGCGCGGTGAAGACTGTCACTGTTACCCAACAGTATTGTAGTCCAATTTGTAGCATCACTGAAACTAATAACATTTAGTAATAGCCAGCAGCGTGCTCAGTGTCACCGGTGATGTCACTGGTGACACATCTGATACCTGTCCCCTGCTCAGCTGCAGCCAGGGCGGCAGCCTGGGAACGTGGAAGCTTGGGATATGGCAGGATTCCAGGGCGCTGAGTCAAAGGTGAAATGCCAGCACCAGGGAGTGATTGCTGGTTTCGCTGGCTGAAATACCACTCGCATTACACATTTATTATACTTACACGGAGAGAATGCGAAGATAGGGCAAAGGGGTAAACATCAGGAGAAGTGCTGTGATGGGGAGAGGCAGTGTTCAAACATGATAAAAGTGCAGCTGTGATAAAAAAGCAATAGTGTTGGCTGGCACGTAGTGTTGCTGATACAGCATTGGACATTTATAAGGGTATTTTTGTTTCCTGAAATGGGGGGAAGCGCATGTTTTTTCCTCTGTGTGTGTTCACCACGTCTCCCATGCAATTCTGAAAACCTGCAGCTGTTCTGATTCATAGTAGCAGAACCAAAGCAATATTTATGACAGGCATATGGGCAGTACTTGCTGAAATTTAGGTCCCAGGCATGCAGCTAAGCCAATGGACCTGAAACACATACTGGACCCCAGTTCTTATACTTGGAGTCAGGCACATACTTCAGTGACTGCAACAGAATTACTTTGCTTTGATTGACCTCTCCCATTTTCCAAGACTGAAATGTATAATTAATATTGGATTATATTTAGATAATTCCTCTTGGAAATTCAGGAGACTTTGTTACTTGTGACTTTTTTTTTTTTTTCAAAAGTATAAACTAACTCTGGAAATAAAAAAAAAATTGTATATTACCTGTTTTTCATTTTTTAGTCTTCTGTTATTTTGTGTGATTGTTTCAGTTTTTAGAACTAGCCCAGGACAATCTCCACTGGTACACTTCATCCTCTTTTAAATTTTTTTTTAATATGATCTGTCTTGAAAAGGTACTACAGAAAGAGTGAATTTGGTTGCACTCTAGGAATACATGTCTTGAAGTTTTGTAATTTTGAGGGAAGAAGCTTCAACACATTTAAAAATAAAACCAGGTACTTTACAAGGTAGTGATACCAGTAAATCAAAGAGTTAAATGATAGAAAAATTTTACAATGTTTTGCCACAGACCATGATGTAAGAAGAATTTCTGTGCATTAACCTAACTTACCATAATAGTTATTGAATCATCATTCTTAATGTTAAGATTCTAATTTCCAGAGGGGGAAGTAGAGAAGTTTAATGAAGAGAAAGAGCCCAAAAAGTTGAAAAGAAAAAAAGACAAAGATTCTGATATGGTTTATTATTGATACCGAGATGAATGTAATAGCTGTCTCTAGATGAAATCTAGGAAGTGACAGATGTGGTTATGGGGTGTCCTCTGAGCAGACATACACATATGACCTCTCTTTAAGAACATTCAATATCCTGATTCCAGGAGCACTTGGTGCTGGGCTTAGCTTTATGCACGTGAGGAGCCACTGTGATTCAAATTACACATATGCTTCATGTTTGCAACCTTACTCTTCCAGGACTTCTTCCAGAAAATTCAACACTCCTTTCATTTCTTCCAAATGCGAACTCTGTTACATGCTTTCCTCCCTTCCAGTCACTGAGAAAAATATGATCTGTTAAGTCAGTGGCAGAACTCCCACTGACTTCTGTAATGCTGGGAGTTAAGCTCTCTGCTTATGAGACTTACACATTTCTTTTTACAAAACTTTCCAACATTACAAAAGGGTCATTTCAGTCCTGCAGCTCTCCAAAAGGCTCAGTGAGAGTCTTACACTTTTTCCTTTTATTAATATAATTTATTAATCAGCATTTATTATACTGTTCTTTGTGGTTTTTTGGAGGAGATGCTAAGGATTGATGACGTGTCTACTTATCTCAACATTTAAAGGTCTCATGATAATATTTATAAGATTTTTGGGCTTTATTTCTCAATGCTGCCCTCCTTTCCAAGATGCTGGATGTCAGATTTTTGCTCTATGTGCACCAGAATTTTCTTCCGTCCTCTGATTCAATTTTTGTAAAAGATCTTAGTGGGAGTTCTGTCATTCAGAGACAGTGGCCAAGAGATGGAAGGTGCTGAAGGGTCCTATCAAGGTTCATTTGCAAAGAAATATGGAATGAGTTTATATTTCTTCTCAGTCATGCCAAATTCGTCCATATCTTTTTTCTCACCCTTGAAACAGAGGCATGCTGGAAAGATTTTTGTGTTCTTCATGTATCCTCCTCTAGCTTTGGCACCACTAAGAGGTAAAAGAACATGTTTCAGAAGAAATAAAATGAAGCTGTGAAGAGCTGTGGAGTTGTTACAAATGGATTTACTATGTTCAGTTGCGTCACCATGTTGGTTCCAAATGTACTGTCAAATACAGGGCAGAATATGGCCCTCGAAGCAGCAGAGCTGACATCACATCTGTGGGTTCAGAGTCAGAGGTTGATGACTACTGGAATCAAACACTGGTTCTGCAGAACAGAGATCAATAGGTAAGATGGGTCCTACCTTTTGGTTCAGATGTAGATTTGTTAGTATTTTCAATTCTTTTAAATTAATCTGAGTTGAAAGGGCTCTGAAGTAGCAGTGCATCATGCAGAACTAAACTTTAAACCCTTCCTGAGCACACTGAAGTAACCCTCTAGCATAACTGCACACTGTTCACCTCCATATTCCTCATGAAACAAAAGTATTACCACTTTGAAAGTCAGTCTTTATGGAGTTTTTTGCAAGTGGAGGTCAGACACTAATGAGACAGTTTGGCCAGCCAGTGCCTTGACATGTTTCATTTACAGCTTGATTAGACCCTGATTTAATGAGATACTGTACTACATGGAAGCACATCATCTTCAGTCATTTAACACTGAGTGGAGTCTGAATGTTTCATTTTGGCAGTTTCTCTGCACTTTTGAGGCTAAAAAAACCCCCACAGAATAAAGTATAATTTAAGTAGAATGTTTCATTCCAACTGCAGTAGGCAATTACAAAGAAAACCATTCTGACTCTGCCCACTTCTTTGCTCCCTTTTTTGGTCCTATGGGCTATACATTAGTCCTTCTGAGGTTCTATTATACTGTATAGAATGTGTTTTGAAGTTAAGATTTGTAAGGGGAAAGCAGAGGAAAGGTCAGTCTCATGTTTCCATTCACGTTCCCTTTGTGTTATTCCAGGGACCCAAAAGGTTGATATATTGTCTAGATTTTGTTACTGGTGAATTTCTTTGTTACAGTGTGTTTTAAGATGTCATACAAATTTTTGATATTCTCTTTCCCATGGCTTCCAGTGGAGGGGCAGCTCCAGAGTTCTGCAACACTCCAGTGGATTTTCTCTGTTGGATGACATCTAAGCATCCAAAAGCTTCACTAAATTATACTGTAGAATGAGCAGTGCTGGAGTTGTACAATATCTGAAGTGCTGCTACTGTGTTTTAGACTCACCTCCCTTTGCAGTGGTTTTGCACCAAATGTGTTTCAGTTGAAGCCAGTGACACAGAAATTGCCATGCTAACCTCACTGTGAGAGGTGGACTTGTGAATATATAGCACTCAGATGCATCCTTCCGTGGGAGCAAGGCAAGGTGCCATGTGGAACGGCTCACATCTGTTTTTTGGCTCTGGGTTAATTGTGTTAACTTACACAAGAATCTTGAGAAAAAAAAAAAAAAAAGAGGTATTTATTAAGAATATATTATGTCAGGCTGAGATGAAGTTAATTATTTAACATCTGGCGAAAGCAGATGGATTCTCAGTTAACGCAGTGGAATCCATTCAGTCAGCCCCTAAATAAGCACCATGTCTCTTTCACTGTCTCAGATGCCTTCCTGGAGTACCTGTGTATGTGCTTTCCAGTTGCTCTGAGGATGGGCTGGGCAGCACATCGGGACACTTTAAAACCATTGTCTTCCATCCCCTGCAAGGCTTTGGTAATTTGCAAGTGTGAATGATGTGGCTGGCAGACAGCCTCTTACTGCCTGGCCCCCTTGCCCAGCAATTTGATGCCTTACTGAGCGGGTTTGGTGCTTACATCAATATCCTGGGATGGATGTTCTCAAAGCTGTATGCAATTGAGATGTGGCCACTGCATTCTGCTGGTGCTTATTAAAGCATGTTATTGGAGTTATTTGGGAGAATAGGATTCAACACAGATGCCACACATGATGTTCTTGGTGGTCTCACACAGGAAAGATAGTTTAGGATTTGCTGGCATGGGATGCGGTCTTCCATGAAAGAATGCACAATAAGTTGTCTCTATGTTACAACAGAGTTTAAATATATTTAATTCATCATGAGACGTCTTGGACTCCATGTTGGTCATCTTGATCTTTCAAGAGGAATGCCCTGTGGTGCCTCATAAAGGTAATCCTCAAAGAAGCACCTTCAAATTATAATGATTATTCATATTCGTGTGCTCCCCCTGGGTCCCAGGCAGAATACATGTGCAGGATTTCCCATGGCCTTCAGTTTTTCAACATCCTTTTATCATGTGTCTGGGTAAGAACCTTGTGAGACTATTCTATACTAGCAGAAAAAGCTTCAGCCCTGCTCTATTTTATATTAATACAAGAAAAAAAAGCCACAGAAATCAGAATGCCAAGTATATTAAAACTTTCTGTGGGCAAAGAACCAAGAAAAAATATGCTTGAATGAGAAAGAAAGTCAGTGGGAACTTTTTTATACCTCTCCCTTCAGATCCTTCACACCCCCTGACCCTGCTGGAAGTGCAAGGCTGTACTGTCAGTGCTGTCATGTCATGTACATGGATCCAAATGTAGAAGAAATGCTTTTTCTAGTACCTCATATTTGTAATCCACTGGATTTAAGTCCCTGGTATTGCAGTTTCAAAGTGCTGGTGTTCCACAGCACCTGGAGATTGGTGCAGAAAAGTGCAAGTGTTGGGCATGATGCTCAGAAAGTGCCGCTCTTCTCTCATTTTGAAAGGTGTAAATCAGGGGTTGGTCCACTGTAAGCAGCAGAATTTCTGCAGTTGGTGTGACATAACCATCCAATTCCACAATGTAATGTCTCCAAGTCTGGAGCTCCTCGGCCTCGCTGCTTCCGATGCTTTCCAAGGCACGACTTGTGTGTTTCTGACTTAGCGAGTGCTTGCACAGTTGATGGCCAAACATTCTTTCTGGGGCATTTACCATTTCCAAATATATTTATCTTTCAAGTAAATCAATTTTGTGTTAATTAGTGACAGCTCTCTGCTAAAATATTCCCTTCATTCTTTTATCACCCTGTGGCAGAGTTCTGTGTGCCCTGCCAGCTGTCCTTCACAGCAGGTCTTAAAGGTTTAAAGCCTTATTTGGTGTCTGCAGTGACCTTTTAAATTCCAGAGTAAAGTTGGGGCTGCACAACTCACAAATATAACACTTGTTAATAAAATGTCAGCTTTGTAGCAGTCAGACTTGCATGGAGCTTTCAAACTGCATTTTCCATCAGGCTAATAGCTCAGAATTGTGCACATGTGCTGGCACAGCTGCAAGAAGGGTAAAACCTTCAAAAAGAGCTCCCTTCTGGTCCCACCATGTAATCAGGTCACAACTCTACCCCCTGGGGAAAAAATCATTTTGCCAGTTACAATCCAGCAAACAGTTGTTAGTTCCTTCATTGCTTAGGTGACCTCAGTGAAACCCAGAAATGCCAGGTTTTAAAGACTAAAAGATTGCCTAAACCTTCAACCCCTGAAACAAGAAATGCCTAAATGTAAGAAATAATAGAAGCAGGGAAAAGAAAGTGTGTGGGGGAAGGGAAGCAGAAGCAGCAGAATGGCGAGCAGATGTTTCCTAAAGAAGGTATAAACATGGAAAGTGAGCAGTCAGATTTTCCTTTAACTTTATAGTGCAGTTTACAAGTTCATTAAACAGAACTTCTGAGCAGGGCAGCCCTTGATGAAGGATTGTTTAAGTTGAAACATTCTTGATTTCCTGCTTGACTGACTCACTTGGTAAGATGCTCCATAGTGATATCACCAGCCATGAAATGGTTATAAACCCCTGTAGTTTAGACAGTTCTTGGCTTTTTCTGTGCAGGTAATGTTCACTTACACATCTCCAAGTATGCTGAAAGCTCTTTGTAATGTGCTCAAGAAAAATAACATTGATATTGCTCAAAACTGTCATTTATTCTTTTAGTCCATTTATGATAGCAGATTAGATTTTAATGATCTGTCTCTGTAGTTACATAAAGTAATTCCTTTTCCATCTGTTTACTGAAACTAAAGAAGCAATTCACGTGATGTTTTAAAGATTTATCCAAGGTTAGGTATTGCTTGTGTTCGTTCTAGTAAGCACCTCCTGGTGTTACAGTGATGCTCACGTCTCAATGTGGCAAGAACTTTTGGTTAGCCCACAATAGAACTTATTTTTCTCTTCAATAAAATATTTTTAGCTGCAAAACTCTTGTTATCAATGAAAATTTGTCAATGGACATCAATGGATTTCTGCTTGGCTCAGTAAGGCACTTTCATTGCTGGACTAATACTAGACAGCTGGAAGTTGCCTAGTACACATGCAATTCTCATTTAACCAATAATATGGAATAATCAGAATACTTTGAAATAAGCACAAACAGTACATGATAAATTGACAATTGGCCTGTTCTGAGTGGGGAAAAAACATCAAACCTTTGAAAATCTGTTGTTGCATGAAACAATACAAGGCATTTAAAAATCTTCTCTTCTACTTGCAGACTTGAGGATGTCTGTGCATAGCCCTAATCATCTGAGATCACTGGTACTCCTGTATTTTCATCACAAAATAAGGATGTTTGCTCCACTGTTGTAGTTAAAATCAAGATATTCCTGTCTTTTTCCATGCCAAGTATAAGAAATGTTAAAATCAACTCAAATTACCGCCTCATATTGAATATGAGACTTGTGTTAAATGGTGCATTGCAAACAGTATCTGTGTCAAAATATAGTCATGACCGTTTTCAATTGTATGTTCTAAAATAATATAATATAATATAAATTAATATTCCATAGCTGATAAGGAATGAGAATTTTGAAAAAATGCTTAAGAAATGCTGTAAGGAGTACAGGACAGGATATATCTTTCTATCTTTATATTCTTCTTAAGCTGTGGTGTTCACATGATGGAAAATGGTTTGGAATCTCTGCAAATCCAGCAGCAGCATTTTGTGTACAGTTTGTAAACTCATTTGTTGTGTTTGTAAATCCTTTTAAGGGCTCCTGATGATCTTAACAGACATAATTTCTCCCTTTCAGTATGAATACTTCTATGGTGTTGGCAGTCATGGCTTTTTTTAAAAAATGGCATTGACGTCTTGTAAGGAATTGAACTACAGCACTATTAAAAAAGCAGGCTCCACAAAGTTCAAAAATTAGCAAACACTGCAAGCTATTTCAAGTTTAAAAAACAAAATAAGTGTGATCTGGCAATGCTATTGAATCCCATCATTTATATTTTGTTAAGTATTATAACTCTCTTTAGCTGAAATTAAGGCTACAGTCTATGTATGTGTGCTGTTTTTGACACAGCGTGTTATCGAAAAACCATCTTCCTTCCCAGGTCAGGATCAGCAGAGGTCTGTCTTTTGTGGTCATTCCCTCTTTTCCCTACTTAAGGTGAGGTAGTAGCTTCTGGGTAACTTGGAAACATTTTTTAATAGGGTATTTACTTGTTTACTCTACTTTTTTGTTGTGAATTGTCCTGTCTAGCTGGAAATATTCCAGAGCCAGTAACATCCGGATGACTGATTTACTTGATAAAATAATTTCTGGTGGCATCAACATCAGCTCCAGGCCTAAGTATAGAGAGACAAGTACCTCGTGCACAGATCTCTTTGACAAATGTGCTCAAAGAATCCATGTTATGTGACATCCCCCGTAGGATTAAGTGTTGTAGGATGTCAACTGTGAATACAGCAAAGAGTAAGATTATGTAACATGGTCTAAGAAAGATGATTCTTAGAAATTCATCACTCTCTGCTGGTGTCCTCATAACTGCATAGTGAATTAGTGCTCACTCTCACTTCTGTCAATCAGCAAAAGCTGAGCAAATAAAATGAGCTGTCATATTTTTGGTTAGTGTGAAACTGAAAACATTTCTCAAGCTAATAAACTGGAGTCTAGGACTGCTGGTATGTGCTTGACTTTCTCAAACTCTATACTTCAAAGTGCAGAAGCTAGATAAGCTAACAGCTCGTTCAGTGAAGTTATTGTGCAGGAGGCAGCATGTCTATCAAATGCTTGCTTTACAAATTTGAATAGATGTCATTGTTCTCAACGTCACCCCCTCTGTGGCTGAAGTCATTGCTTGAACAGAGGGAATGTGAAGCAATTTTTTAAAAATTTTGTTTTATCTAGGGTTGCTTTGCAGGAAAGTCAACCATTCTGTCTCTGGATCCTCTTTATCAAAACAATGATGCAAGAACAACTAGGGAGGCAGAGTATATTGCTGGCCAAAGTACTGAAGGTCAAGCTGATGGTTTAGCTGCATGGTCTTCAGAGTAGATGAATCCAAATGTAAGAAGAGGAAGTTGCCATGGCAATTAAGTGTTGCTTCTCATTTTCGGGGAAACTGGGTCAGAAGGCAGTGTTAACAGGAAGTACTAAGGAATACATCTTTGGTTTTGTTATTTACCAAGTGTAAGTGCTGATGATACAGTGGCTGATTTCTGTCTCCATGGTGTGCTGGGTCAGTGTGTTACAGACATCTGCACATTGCTGCAACCTGGTTGTGAGAGGAGCACCAACAGCCCAAACACATTCCTTGTCTCAGTAACACCAGTACGATCTGGCCCCTTGTGTTTATTTCAGCACTGACTGAATTCTTTTGGTTATTTATAGATCCTTCTGAGATTGTGTCACTGGGGTGAGAGTGAAGCTGTATGAGCAGCCAGAGTACTCCAGAGAGGTCTGTTGCCTGGCACGCATCCACTGGCTGTGTAAAAGTCGCAGAGGCAGAGATATGGCCTTGCATATTTGCTGCCATAGAGAAAATGCTCTGTGGACTTTGTGCCAGTTGGTGAGAGACCTCAGCCATGGACTGGAAGAAGAACTGGAGAAGACTCATAGTTCTGTGTTTTCTGCCCCAACTCTCCAGGAGGGAAATAATCTATTAGTCTGATATCTATGATTCAGAGGTGGTATTTTTTTGCCTGGTGCTCTTGAGAAAGGCGTTGAGAGGGAAACAGCAAATCATATGTAGTGGGCAGGACTTCCCTTTATCCAGAGAGAGTCAAAGTACAAGACAGTAGTTGCTTTACACAGCTGCAAAGTCTATTATTGCTCCCTTATCTGACCTGCCCAAAAAACACATAGCTCTGTGCTGCTTCATGTGTCTGCATTGACAAGAACCTTTAACAGATTGTACCAGGTTTCTGTCAGTGCCTTTGGTCCTCCAGAGCTCCATTACAGTTCCTCAGGGACTCTCAAGAATGGCTAAGGAAATGGGGTGGACAGAAACTGAGTGGAAGCTTTCTAGGGAATGAAAGGATAGAAAAGTAATTCCGTAGGTTGGCTGAAGTCTTGAGATGTTTAATGTTGCTATGATTTACTTCTGCTGCTAATGGTGCATCAGGGTGGCCAAGCATTTTGGTAAGAGGCTCTTGGTTATTATTTAAATGGAAGGGATTAAAACACAATAGGTGTCATTAGAGATCTCTATTTTGGAGAGGTTTAGTAGCACTTTGCATGTATCTAGTAAAAGACATTGGTCCCTATTCTTATTTTCATTAACACATTTTTACAGAGTTTGGTCAGATAAAGGACTCCTGATGCTGTCATAAATTATTAATATTCTTCCTTTCTGCTCCTGAGAGAGCTTTGCTCGGGCATAGTGCCGTAGTATACTGCTTTTGAGCATGCCACAGCTGTGCTTACACTTAGGGGACTAGCTCAGGGTGTGCAAGTTTGTGTGCCTTTGCCCACAGAGAAATGAAACCAGACCTATCATCTCTACCACGTGAATATTTCAGTTTATATCTTGATTGGACCATCTTGTCTTTGTTAGAGAGACTGCTGTGGTTTTTAGGCTATCCATAATTAATTAATGAAAGTCCAAGCAGCAAAGATGAGTACTCAGAATGGGAAACAGATAGCAAGCATAATATTTGTTAAGGATGTGCCATTCTGCTGCAGAGACAACACTCACTGAGTTAAGGTGCTTAATCCTTTAACTCCTGCAACAGAAAATTATCTCCTAGAATTTTACTCTTCAGATTACCTGCTGTAATTGCTATTATTCTATGTAAGAACAGATTCTTACATAAAAAGACAAACCCTTATGAGGGGTCAAAAACTTACTGAGAATAAATTCTTTTGGGTAGACATTAAGGGGTTTGTTTTTTTTTTTTTTTTGTGGTTTTCACTGTGGTTTTAGTAATAGCTTCTCTTCTCTTGCTTTGTTTTACGTTTCACCTTCCTTGTATCTGTAAGATTTTTTTACCTTCCTGAGACATCTCTCAGCTGGTCCATCACTACAACCTTTTCAAAGGACATTGTAGTAGTGTCTAAAAGATGTTGTTCTACTGATCTCTTAACACATGTTTTTATCCTCTCCGAAGAAGGTAATTTCAGCATGACAACTCACTCCTTGTTTATTTTGATTGCACACAGATGACCCTTACATGGTTTTCCCACTACAGAACTGAACAACCTTATTCGTTCCTATTGCAGCATCAGAAGAGCGTATCAAATCCATCGCTGAGATAATGCTGCCTGGTTCTGGAGCCCCAAAAACAAAAGAAACTTAAATCACAATTTTTTCAGCTGGTGTAGTTGAACGCGTGTTAAACTGCACAAAGGAAAAAGCGCTGCTGCAACTTGCTTTAACTCCAGCTTGAGTTAAAAGTTTGTCAGGAATAAGTACTTCTGGAATATTACTGGACTACCGGAATGATTACTATCTCAGTACTACTATAAATAAGAACATATTACTTCTGCATATTGCTTAACTATTTTCACTGTAGTGAGACAACCACCACTATTTGTACTCTTTTGGGCATGGGAATGAACTTTTCCAACAAAAGACATGAAGTAAAATGTTTTTTCATGCTTCCTTCTATTTTGGGCAGGGAAATAATTTCTATTTTTAAAAAAAATATGTGCTTTAAAGCTAAAGACATTCTCTACATTGGTTTCTTCATTTAGCATTTTGCCTGATTTAAGACCTTTTTTTCATTTAGGATCCAAAGCAGAGAAGTGGCCTGAGAAATCTGAAGGGCTTTCAACCACAAAAATCACTGTATGCTTATCAAAGCCAACAATTTTTTTCACAGAAGATTCCTGAAAGACAGAGGATTCGTTCTAATAGTGTTATATTTAATTGTCTCAGGGGACACCAGGAATAGAAAATACTCGTCACATCTGACAATTAAAGGTAATTATTACCAATTAAATAAAAGCTTCCCTCTCAAATAAATAGAAAAAAATAGAGCCAGTTTTCAGTACAACAGTTTCAGTTTCTGTTATTTTATTTCTTTATTTCATTCCAGTTGCTATGTCAGCACAACAGTCTTATGGTGATAAAAGGATATGGAGTAGAAACTTGGAACATTCTTATTTATAGTAGATTTGTGGGTTTGGACTAGTTTGCTCATTTTTATTTAGACAGTAACAAGAAACTGCTTCATTGGAAGCTCTATCATTGATAAATATTTTCAATCACAGAAACATTTCCTGTATCTTTGCATCTGATGTTACAAATAGCTTTCCACCACTTTCCTGGGAAGATTTTTTTCCCAACCTAAAACTTCGGGTGGGGAGTTCTATAATTTATTATTTGCTTTGTGATGTTATCTCTTTTCATTGCTGAAAACTTCTGACAGAAACAAGGATGTGGTCATCAAGAGGGAATACACATCACATAATTTAGAAGTCCACAGTATAAATGTCTGCAGCTGGGTGGGTGGGTGAGTTCCCTTTGTAGTTAATGGGGAGGCAGAGGCATTTTTAGTGTGTACCAACTAATATATTTTAGATGTTTACTTGAGGAAAAGAGATGTGGCATCCTATGCCCCCACTTTCCTAGGACTGTATTTCCTAGGTATCTATTGACTCCATTAAGCCTGAGAAACTGGACTCTGCATTCTGAATTTTAGAAGTCTAGTGAGTAATACACAGAAAAGTGCATGCAAATCATGGAGGAGATGACAACAATCTGCACGGATATTATATGATAATAATTTGCAAATTTTATAGGCTCGGGATTAAGCCATTTGGCTTTTCCAGTTTGATAGCCAGTGAGGAAGGAATATATACTTGTACAGCTGGAGCAAAATGCTTATGTGAATGCTGGGATGGTGAAGAGAAATCTGATGAAAATTATGTAAGTCATGATGCAGATAATTCTCCATCACAGGAAAGCTTTTTGAGACCTCTGTGTTATGCGAGATGATAAGCAGTTATCTGCTGGCAGAAGAATACTGAATTAGGGACTCATAAGAATGAAAGCATTTGGAGAACAGAAAATATGAGCTGAAATAATGAAATTAAAAACAATTAAAAAGCTGACATGCAAACAAAAATACATTGAAAATAAGATCAAGTGAACTAAGAGATGTTATTGCCCTTGGAAAATCTAGATGAAATTGCATTCCCACTGGACCAGACATTAAACGAGCCAAATATGTGAGACATCTCAAAGAGTTTGAAAACTAGTTATTTTGCTCAGTTTTCAAAAGAACTTTTTCACGTTAAAAGTTATGGGTACATTGACTGGACTCAACACCATGACAATATTCTGTTGGTATTATTAAGCAGATAATCTTCATAGTAAATTATTATTTCCCTTTCCTTTCCCTTGGTTTGCTTTTTTGTTGTTGTTGTTCATTTTTATTTTTGTTGGTTTGTTTGTTGGTTTGATTTTGGTTTGTTTTCCCATCCTTGTTATTATTTTATTTCATTTTTGCCTTCAGCTACCTGTCTACAATTATAGCAAAAATTATTCAGGAATGTGTTTGTTGAAAGTAAATACAGGAATATCACCACAGCTCAACAGTGACAGCTTGATCCATAAATCAGTGACTGTGAAAAAGGACATCTCAACCATTCATTCATGAGTGAGACATCCACCGAGTTGCTTTCTGGTACAGTAATGCTATTAAAAAATGCTGCTTTCTATCACAGTGCATTATCTCAAGAGGATTAAAGAACTGCAGGAGGTCTGGAGCATCCATTTTTGAGATCAGTCACCCTGTGTAGCTCAAACCTGTTTCTTCAATATGGAGAAACCTATATAATTACAACTGATCCCAAGTAACAATAAGAACAATATGGGGACTAATTTTCAGAATGCAGAATTGTAGTTCTCTAAGAATTCAGTAGGAATCAACAAAATGCAAAGTCAGAAGGCAGCTTTTGTATCTGACAAATTATTCAATAGACTAACTAAAACTGGGCCCCATTAGCAGTGTTAAACATATAGATCACAACCTTTCTATGCAAACAGGTTTTAATTACATGAAATCTACCAGTGCATGTGTTGGTATATAAATGCGTTCCAAATAACATGGCTTCAATGGGAAAGTTTTGTTTAAAGAAATTCAAATTCAATCAAATTCAGATTTAAGTGACTCAGGTATCTAATATTCATGCACCTTCCTAATGGCTTGATACACGCCCACTGAAGTCAATGGTAATCTCCCATTAAACCCTATGGGAAAGCACATGGCAGTAACTGAATTATTCAGTGTTCTTGTAATCAGATAGCTATCTATAAATTGAGATTTAGCTGCCCCTAGATAAAATATAGATGTACATGTAAATATTTATTTAAAAGATTTAATAATAGGCTTAATATTAAATATGTGCACATTTTGCAGTAGAAGAATGAACCTCAGTATATGGTTACACAATGTGATGCATTAATTCCTTACAGCCTGGCAGTGCATTAAAATGCCAATTATGGCATGTAAGAGACAAGGAACAGATATATTCTGTATAAGGTTATAAGAAACACTTTCTAATACTGTTTATAGGAAAGAGTTTAACTGCAAAAATGAACTTAATTAATCGATGTAGCAAGACGTAACACAAAATTCTTATATTGTGGCCAGGTTCAGAGGACACTGGTGAGCAGTACATTTGTTTATCTTTATAATAAATCTTTCCTTTTGATCTCCAGCCTGCCAGTATCAGTCTTTCCCCATCCAAGGAACCTTCCTTTATGTGTTTTAATCAGAGCTTAAATGAAGATGGTTGGATCCAATAGCAGTAATGATACTGGGAGTCAATAGGAATGTGGAAACAATTACAGTTGCTGTTTAATGTACATATGTATGCACAAAAATGTCAAATAAAGAAATACTCTTAATAGCACTAATTTAATCAATGGATTTGTGAATTCCGAAGATTCTTGCACAGTCTTTTTTCTGGAACAGTTTTTTGAAGGTTCTTTTGCTACTGGATAAATGGAAGGGATGTTACAGGGTGCCAGAACTGAACTCAAGGTCATGAGCAACGTTTCCGTTTACTTCCTTGGATAGTAAATCCTCAAAATCTTTACCCATATATTCAGGTTGAGCTGATGGGATTTTTTTCCTGCTATACTTTTTCTCTTTTATTTCTAGGGTGCTCACTTTCTTAGATTGAATTTTGTCTACCACAACAGAGTTTTCAACTTCAGTATGAAACATATTAGAGGAATAAACCATAAACGACTCTGCAGTTTACAACAGGGTGTCCATAAGATGCCCTCACATAAAAGCATAGAACAAGAAAATAAGTGCAGTAAAATAATAAAATATCTATCTCACTGCTCTCTCACTCATTCAGTAAAACCAAAAGTAATGCCTGGCTTTAGCTCACACACCATATCCTTTAAATAGCTGAAAGGACGGGAGCTGGTAGTAATGATTAGTTTCTCTAGTGGTAGAAGAGAGATTTCAAGGGAATTAAAATTTAGTCTATTAGTCCTTTTTTATATCCTTTGGCACCCATTTCCCTTGAGATTGCAGGTGAATTTTTTTGCTTCTTTGTGAAGCTGGTAATGCCAGGAGTTTTATCTTCAGCTGTTGCTTTCCCGTCTCTCAAAAATTCGGTTCATATGGGAAGAACTTGCTATGCTGGGTTCCTACCCAGTAAATCTCCCCAGCCTTGATGCCTGAATTAGAGATATACCACAGATATGCAGGACAAGACCCCAAACAGCCGTAACTTGTTTAGGGCCATAAATGGAGTTATTCCCATTTAAATCTATTGAAGAAAGGCAAACGTAGTGGAGGTGCTTCTTCGCAAACACCTCTGATGCACCTGCCCCTTACACTGCATAACTAACAGATAACTTGCCACTGTTTCTTCCTGGCTTTTCTTGGAACCAAGTGGCAGAATGAAGAGCTCTTTTAATCTAATTCTTCAGGCTTTTCTCAGAATTTGGTCAGTCTCTTGAATGACCTCTATGAGCTAGGACATGGAATGGACTTGGTGTTTGGATCACTGGGAAGGGCACGAGCAGCACTATTTGTATCTATTACTGACAGCCTGGGCAAACCCATGGATGGTTAATCTCACAACCCAGCTAAGAATGCTCCAAAAGTTCTCTCAGGTTGGTCTCTCACATCCATGAGAACCTAGAGTTTTAACCTCCATATCATCAATTCCTTCCTGTTTCCCTGTCTCAACTGTCTTTCCTTTAAAACTGCTACAGTCTTAAATTAGGCCATTATTTCATCCTTTAAAATCAGTTGCCATTTACCCAGTTCACTACTTTCTGAAACCACAGTAACTCATGATTTCTGGGGCCAGAGGGGAATTGCCTGAGAGATGTGTAACTCACTGAGCTAACATGTAAGGCTAAAGTATAAAATTTAAGTTATAAATGAAAATGACAAGCAAAATTTTTCTCCACTTAACTTTATTAATGATACAATATTTTATTGCCTGTGGCTAAAAGTATTTATTGTCATTGTGCTTAGCCGTAATTTGGTTTCATAATTCAGTTTTCTTTTTACATTTTTTTTTCATTTCATTTTTTCCCCCAGTATCTCTTTTTTGTTTCCATTAAGATTGTTGTCATAGTGTGTTCAGACAGTAGTAAGTGTGTGGTCTTCTAGGAGCAAACACATGCAGATTGGTATTAATCTGAAGAAGCAAAAGCTTAATTCTGGGCCTATTTTTAAGCATATGAATGTGTTGCTGAAATCAATAGCTACATAGACTGTCCTTCCAGGGTGACTAATAAAACTGCATGTGGTTTTTTGGTTGTAGGCACAACTGTGTATTTGGCAACATCCAGCAGCAATGTCTTCAACATTTATTAAATTACACAAAAAGTCTCACTGAGAACAGAGGGAATATTTGTATGCTTTAAATTAAGTATCTGGTGAGTGACAAACAGTGTTAAGGATCTTGCAGTATCAAGTCTTGAATTTGCACATCATATATTAGTATGATCAGAGGGAGATTATGGCAGTGAACAAAAAGAACTTCAAGGAGGAGAGTTTCAGAAGATGAAATGATTTGCTTTAGAAAGGGGAGGAACTGAGCAAGCATATCAAAAGTACGTGAAATGGTGACTGCTATTGAAATGGAAGAATGAGAATGTCCCTTTACTCTGATAAATAGTATAACAACAAGAAAAGAGAAAGTGCAAGCTGGAAACCATTATAAGGAAACACTTTTTTTTCTACAGTGTGTAATTAGGTAATAGAGTTCATTCTCAGAGGACGTGAGGCCGATGAAGATTCCTAGTGAGACTGAATAATCCCACGGCTGACAGTGGTACCTGGAGTTGTACAAGCAATGCAATTAAACTCATTGAAATGGCCATCAAATCTTGTGCTCCAGGGCTCAATGACACAAGTGCTGCCAGACACAATCAGCTGATACCTGGCAGAAGGGACAAGTTATATCCACATGTTTTCTGGAAGGGTCTTCTGCCCTCTTCTCAGTTATCTGGTAACAACCAGTCTCGAACTCAGCATTAATGCTTGGGTAGAGCCATAGTCTTTTCTTCTGTAGATTTAACCTAACATGATCATTTCAGTTCTTCTGTGTATCTGTCTAATATTCTTTAAGAGAGATAGTTTGGCCATTCAATGTGCTTTTCCTTGGTAGCTTTGTGTGGTACATTACTAGTACTATACACTGTCCCTTGAGAGATTTCTTCAGTGTGTATTAAAAGGAAAAACAAGGTAGAAGACCCACTGGATTTTTTTTGTCTGATTGTTTGGTTGTTTTATTTGGGGTTTTTTTAATTAACTGGACTAACCCTGCTTGACAATTAGATATTTTCATAGCAGCATTTTTCAGCATCAAATTCAACCTATCATCAAATATGATTCTGTTCTTTCACCCATTTTATTGATTTTAGTGTTCTTTTATTAAGATGAAAATTTTTATTGTACTTTCAAATCAAGGAGGTTTCATAGAGGGGTCCTGCCCTTTTTGGCTACCTTTCATCTTGATTACCATCACTCTAAAGAGAATGTAGAAGGATGATGCTCTTGATGAAGTCCATAATGACCATGACAAACAGAAGCAGCATCATGAACCTGTGCCATAGGTACATAGATAGCATAAATAGCAGTGTGGTCTGTCAATAATGACTTTTGCTGACAATCCTATCCTCAAAATCATGTGGGTTTTTTTCAAGCTGATTCAAGGTGAACACGTAAAACTCCCATATTGTCAGCAATGCCAATTACATGCATTTCTTTGCTTCGTTGTGCAGATTCAAATGTGGGTTGGAGAGCTTAACATCTTCTTGGTAGGCACTGGCATGTTCATAGCAAATTGGTACTCTTTCACTTCTCACTTCTGTTACAACATGCATCTTAACTGTTTAATGTAATATTTCTACTTAATTATGAGAAATGACACTTACTATACTGATGGTAAAGTGAACACGTGCAATGTAAATGACGTACATTTTTATAGTGAGAGAGAAAATTATTAATTATGATATGGAATAAATTAACTCATGCATCAAATGCTTTCAAGAGGTGTTAGGGGTAGAGGTAGGAGTTGTTTCCAGCTTAGTCCCTTCTGCGGACAAAATTAGGAGTCAAATTATATTAGACACTAAAGAGCAGAAATGGTCTCCTTGGCCTAGGAGAGTATATAATGATACCTAACATTTACAGACACACAACCTATCATCTTGGAGCTTATACACTGTGAGGATCACTTCATTTATCACTTCAAGTACATTGTAACACCACAGCACAATCCCCCACAAATTTTATTGTAAAGCATGAATTCCGTCATGGTGAGTATAAACCAGCTGGAGTACATTTGCAGTAGAGGGCACATGCGTTAGAGGAATCACAAGTAATACGAAGTAGGAACTGCAAATTGATTACTTTAGGTCAGCCTTGGGAAAATCTCTGAAAACTTGTTCTTAACTAGTAAAGAAGCTGTGAGTCTGTAAATTAGTTCTGTTCACTGTCCAGAGATTTAAACTATGGCAATCCCAAGTGGGGGTGAACAGTATTAATCCAGTAATAAGGTCAGATTTCTCTAGAAGTGTATACTCTAACCTGGGTTTAGTCCTTTTTTTTTTTTTTTTTTTGTTATCATATAAGTGTTTGATGCTTCCTATCAAGTTGAAGTTGCCATTCTAAGCTTTTTACAAGTTGAGCAGGAAAATTTTTAAGGAGCAATGTTTTAAGAGGGGAAGAAATACATTATTTGCATGAATAAGTGTACGTTTGTTCATGAACCTTGATGCAGCATAAAGCTAACACCAGTCATCTCCAAGAGTTCACAATAAACAGTCCGACAAAAGATTTCAACATTTTCTTCTCAAATTAAGTACGGCTATTCCTCAGGCTGAGGGACCAAGAAAAAAGAAAAGTCATCATTTTTTTCCGGGAAGGTAGGAAAAAAGGACAAGGGAAGGGGAGTTCACTCATGCAGAGAACCAAAATTTTGAGCCTGGCAGAAAAGGAATGGCTAACTGGTAGGAAGAGATGCAGAGATCAAAAGATGTTGAGGGTGGTTATCAGACACGTGGTGGAGACAGTCTTTGCTTTCACTTACTTTTGGTGAACTTTCTTAATAGAAGTCATTTACAATCTGACACAGAGTGTAAACAGATTTTAAACATTTGTCACAAAGGGGATTTTGTTTTTCTAGACAGCCATACTGCCAACCAACATTGCACATGCATCTCCACTTTCCTCCCTCTGCTCCATCCCTCATGGTAGTTGCTTCCCTTCCCCATTCCTACTGGGTGTATATACCTAGAGGATTCAGCCTGCTGCTAACTCTCCTGGCATCACAAAGCCAGGGGAAATAAGCATAAGTCACTAAAAAATGTTACATCCCAAAGCTACAGCATGAAGAAAGATGGCCTTTTTCCCAGAAGCTGTGCACTGAATATTTAAATTTGTTTGCAAACCGGCACTGAAGGAGGTGTTGTCAGCCTGGGCACGTAGCTAAGTGCAAGTGGTGCAGCCTGCAGTTAATTAGTAAGTTTGCTTTGCTAGGCTGTGACTGCAGCAACTTTCTTCTCAAAAACACCTTTCATGTGCATAGCTGGAAACAAAACGTTCCACACAGAAGTTCTGTCCACGTGTTTAACTCTCCTCTGGGGTGTCACCAATTCACAATCTCCTGAATAAAAACAAATCAATGTTAATGTGAACCCGCAAGGGGATTTGAATGTTCTTATTGCATTTCACTACTATCTAAAGATTTTCTATCGAGTATGTATTTTCTCCAGTATTCTTAGTGCTTTCTTCTTGTCCAAAATCTGTTTCACATGTACTTGTACATACATTAAGATTTTCATGTGGCTGCTGTAATAATGTATAAATTAATTTTCCATTATATAGACAATTTGAGAATTAAAAAAAAAAAGAGATGGAATTCAAATAATAAGAAAAAGCTAATTTTTCATACAATTTGTAAAACAAGTCTAGTCTTTGAATATAAATACCTAAATATATTTCTGTTATTTGAAATATTCAATTATTTTTGAAAAAACAAATTAAGTAAGACAATAGAACAAGAGTGTGGAAGGGCAGGCAGATGCCTGATATATTATGATGTTTCCCCTCATTCATGAGGATTTGTTTTGGAACCCAACTTACTCAGGATTTTGGAAAACTCTTTTTGCTTGCGTTTTAAATCCCTTGGTCCTAATTTGCTTTTCTCACGTATTCCAGAATAAATGGTATTCATCTTCTTTGAAGTCAGTGAAACTGCACAGAGACAGAAACCGATAGAAGAAAATCAAAGCTTTTAAAGGACACTCACTGCAGTACCTTCATACAGGTGAAATTAGTTAGTTTAGTCTGTTAATCACTTGTCAAAGCCTGACATTATATAAAGCATTAGCAGCTGCAGTCTATTGTCCAGTCAAGGATAATCAGCAAATCCAAGTTTATAAATTGTTGACGGGAAACAATGGTGTAGAGATAACCCTGGAGAGGTTGTGAAAGACTTCACTGGAGTTGATTTGCATTGCAATTCTGCTGGAAGTCACAGACGCTTGGCTTCCTACCTACTTACTGCCATTTATTTTTGATATGCCCCACAGCATCCATGACACTTATTAAAATAGAACGGTGTCTAGGCAGCCGGCGACGCTACTGTATCTTGTTTCAGCAGTCGCTCTATTTTAAGAAGTTCCAAAGAGGTTCAGTGTACATCTTCAAACCTACTACATCTGTTGATTCATGTAGCTTGTGGAACCTTTGACCTAGATCAAAAAATTCCAGCACTTAACAAGGGAATCTGTGCAGCTTCCAGTGTCCACTAAGTGTTGTGGGCTAGCAAGGTGTTCTTATTTATGTAGTTTTCGTTATATTTTTTGTACAATTTATAAATTATATTTGCTTGTAATAAAAAAAATTCGGCCTCGCTAGTCCATATTCTGAACCTTTATTGTTCTGTGTAGTGTCTTGATATACGTTTGCTCAAAATATGCCTTTTTATTTTATTTTTTTAAAAATAGTGTCATTAATACTGTATATATAAGAATTTCCCTTTTTTCTCACTTTTTGCGTCAAATTCTTTTTACAATTTCTGGATGCGAGCCAGACGTGTTAGAGTGAAAATTGAAGCTATTCTCTCTGCAAGCCTGCCAATGTTCTCGCAACAGGGAATATTAGTTTATAAATTACCCCAGGGAGAAATGCCAGTCACAGAAAACTCAGAAGTTCTGCAGGAGCCAAATCACACCTTTCTCATATTTCATTTCTGTGAGTGTTCACATTCAAATGTAAACAATGTTTACATTTAAAACTGCTTTTGGCATTATAAAAGACTTCTCTGCCTCGTACATCTTGGTGAAATGGTTCTGTCTGAAATGTCTGTTCCTTACAGCCTGCTTTCTATTTCTCTTTTACAGGGGGGGAAAAAAAGCTGATGCGAAATGAACCAGACTGTCTAATTATTCCTGACATATTACCTATCAGAATATAACCACCAGGAGAGGAGCAAAAGGTCAGCTTCTCTTATCAAGTTTATTCTCGTTCCTGGCAATTCAGTTTGCTTCTCACAAAGAAGCAGAGTTTTGATGAGCATTTTCAGATGATGAGTGCCTGTCTCCGGAACTGATGGTACAATAATGCCGTGACACAGAGGATACAAGTCAGATGAAATGGGCTGTAATGAGGTACATAAAAGGACAGCAAAATATCCCCTCGAAAGTGAAGGCCATCATACTGGAAGGATACATTTCCAGGTCATTTCAGTCAGTACCACTGCAGGAATCACTGCAGTTACGCCAGCTGTGAATGTTCCCTGCAAGAACAAGTTGTTGACAATTGTGTCGCCCCTTTCTGAATCTTATTTAATAACTCCTATTTCCCATCTGCAATGATGCTATTGGATGTTGCATAATTGTATTGTTTATGGCCCTGCCTATTTCTCAGTGAATGTGCTAGAATAGCATTTTTTCACTTGAAAGGTTCAGGCACAATATCTATTGCAAATGTACTGAATGCTTCACTGTGAAAAGAAATTACACAAATTGTGACCCATGGCCTGTAGATGTAATTAGGTTTCTAATTAGAGGATAGGATATAAACTCATACATTTGCATTAAATTTGTTTGACAGAGGTTCCCCAAGTGTTTAGTACCTTCTGGCCTAGACTACCTCAGAGTGAATATAAAATTTAATTCAGTAAAACTTTGCTTATTCATGCCTACATAGTTTTTCATTCTGAATTCCTTTGGATGCAGAATGCAACTGAAAAGAGGAGCAGCTGAGGACACTTGGCTTGTTCAGCCTGGAGAGGAGAAGACTGAGGGGAGACCTCATTGCAGTCTTCAACATCCTCACAAGAGAAAGCAGAGGGGCAGGCACTGATCTCTTCTCTGTGCTGACCAATGACAGGACCCAAGGAAATGGTCTGAAGTTGTGTTGGGGTAGGTTTAGATTGGATATCAGGAAAATTCTTCACCCAGAGGGTGGTTGGACACTGAACAGGCTCACCAGGGAAGTGGTCACAGCACCAAGCCTGGCAGAGTTCAAGAAGCGTTGGGAAAATGCTCTCAAGCACATAGTGGGATTCTGGGGGTGTCCTGCACAGGGCCAGGAGTTGAATTAGATGATCCTTATGGATCCCTTCCCTTCAGCATAATCTATGATTCTATGAGATCTAATTGTCCCTGGAGAGGAATCACACCAGCTAAAAATCATGTATCCCTTCTTGTGTCTTGCAGGACACGCAGCAAATAGCATCATTTAAACCTCAGTGAGGAACACACATAGAAACAGTTGTCCTGTGAGTAGCAGGGAGTTGAACTTGATGAATCTTATGGGTCCCTTCTCCTTGATGTAATCTCTGAATTCTGAGAGCAGTGGACCAAAACAGGTTTGTCATCCTCTGCAGAAGAAAAAGTTCTGATAGGAGGGAAAAGACACCATGAGAAACAAGATCTGTCAAGTAGAAAGGCAAAGAATTAGGTTGTGAGTTGAAGATAAAGGCAAGGAGAGTTAAAGTTGACTGGAGGAAAGGTTTAAGGGTGGAGAGTGTGTTATCAGACGTCTGTGTAAAGGTGAGGTTCTTAGGCTAGACTTCAGAAGTACTTTGCCATTTACCTTTGTGAAGATGAATAGTTAACTTCATTGGTTTACACACCTCCCCTTCTTTCCTTGGGTACTCTGTCCACCAGCTCCAAACACTAGTGTGACTGTCCCTCTAGCTGCCCTTTGCTCTTCCCCTCATGCCCTGATCCTTTGGGACAGCCTGGGGAGGATGGGCAGCACCCTGGGGTTCCCACTCCTCGGTGGGGTTGGATTTTCTACCTCCCACACTTGTCTCAGCCCCAGACACTTCCTTCCATGTGCCTCAGAAGGTGCAGTAGCCCTTGGTACCTTGCACTCCCTCCCTTCAGCCCCGAGATGGGCTTTCCCTCCGTCTAACACTGGCTGCAGGGTGGACCTTTGCAGGAGCTGCAGCACGGCCCCAGGGGCTTGGGGCACGTGAAGGAACTGCTTCTCTAGAGAAAAACATTTTCCGTGTTCCCTGGGGACAGCTTTTGTTTATTTATGTTCAGATAGAAATCTCTTCTATTGTTTGGGAATGATAGGTTTCTCCCCTTGGAACCGAAAAACACAACCTTTGTGAGACAGATGTAGAGCAAAGCAACTGGCATTCATGAGCTGCTGCTTGGCATGAACAAAGGATATTGAGATAAGACAGTGTAAAAGAAAGGTTTCTGTTCTCCCTGATTATGCACAGATGCAGTACAGGCATGGGGGAGGCTGCGGAGAGGGAAGGGGCTGTGAAGTGGCAGAATCACAGATACATCACACACTGTGGGAATTTATCCACCAGCCTTTTTGACACCTTAGCAAACCAAGCTGGAGTAGTATTTCCTATTTTTGGTTTTCTGGCTAACTGCACAGTCAGAAATATTTTATATTAAAGCAGGTCAAACACAAAGAGAGAGAGAGGAATAGAAAAGTATACAAATATTGGCCACAGTTGTTATGCCTTTTTCAGCTTTGTGGAATCCTGGAAAACAAGATTTTATCAAAATCTTAAAGGTCCCAGTTGTTTGAGCAGCTCCTTAGGCAGATTAGAAAATGAAAGTGAAGAAGGTTGTCGATGATAGTTTTCCTGCTTTTGTCTTTAATTTTTATATTGGATATATGTGGCATTTCAGTGAGATCAGGTCTGTTTATATTTCTTTCCATACGATAATAACTTCATAGGGAAAAAGAAAAAAACTTAAAATAGTTATTACAAGCAGAAACCTTGGCCAGGCCCCTGAACTGGGTCTATTTCTTGTTTGACAGAAGTCAATGGAAAACTCATATCAATGTCAATGCTTTGGGGTTTTTTTTGCTGCATTTATCATGCTCAGATAGACAGGTGATAGATAGAGTGCTACACATGCCTGGAATATTTTTTCCGTGAAAAATGTGACAGATACCACCAGACAGTACTACAGCAACATAATGCTTCAGCACTGATTTCCAGAATTCCATGAGGGACTTTATTAATCATGAACACACAAACTGGAATAATAATTCATAGTATAAATATAATTAGAATAATAATTAGAGTTTTAAAAAATTTCTTTCAGAGTTGAAATGACTAGAGCAGGTTGATGGAATCTAAAAACCCATCCATACAATGAAAAAAGTCCCACATTCAGTGTTAAACTAAAATAAATACGATTACAAGTCATTTAAGACTATCCACTTGAGACAAACAGTAAAAAAAAACCTCCATAAGTGGACTAATTATCTGGCTTACTCAGATAGGGACTTAAAACCTTTCGGTGTGGGATCCATAAATGAGTCTATTTTCTAAAGGTTGCTTTAAACTGTATCTGCATTTCCCTGATGGAAATACCCTTGATATCTTATGAACCATGTCAATCAAGGCAGCAGCAGAGTCTCTTCATGGCTGAATACAGACATTCAAAATCTGCCTCTGGTTTATGGTACGGCAGTCCCCCTTAAAGACAGCACATCCCATCAGTGCCTGAGTGCTGGTGTCCCCTACTCTGCTGGTGCACCAGCTGCTCTAGGACCTGACTGAGTCTTTCTGAGCACCCATAGTAAACGTTGGTCCCAGCAGCCATCAGAGTGAAGTGAAATAATCAGGGAAAATCAGGTAGCGGGAGGTCACACAGGTTTCCTGGAAACGCTGGAAACTTGCCAGGTGAGGAGGCTTTGCAGTGTCACCCAGCCCGACCCTGCATGCCAAGTTCAAAACCCAGTGACTGCCGTCTTCACAGCCAGCCAGCTAAGCAGAAGGCAGAGCTGTACTCCATGGCCAAAATACATAATGCACCAGATCCTCATCCTGTGTAAACAGGGAAATGACTGTAGCACAGCTATGCCAATTGACTCTAATCAAGGCTGTGGGCCAACAACTCAAAGGGCATGTCTACAGGGCTCAAACCAGGCGTGTGTTACAGATCTCTGAGCTGGCTTCAAGTATTTTCTTATATGGCACAGTGCAGTTCCATATTGTGATGTGAACTTGGGCCCCAGAACTCTCTCAGGCTGCCAGATAACTTGGCTACAACACATGGTCACAGGTACATACACACTGGTAGGTATGGATGGCGTCAGGGAGATCTCTGTGTCCTGCCATGCACAATATTGAACCCAAAGTCACACGGATTTACCTGGTGACACCAATACTTAGTGTTTGTATACCACCAAATCAGCCCAGGATTTTTTTTCTTTTTTTTTTTCTTTTTAGTTATGCTTGAATAAACAAGACAACAGATTTGCCATGTTATTGTGGTCATGCTCCTGGTGGGAGATGAATTCACTGCTTTTATCTTCATTACACTGCCTACATGTAGTCCTTGAGTATGGGGGATGCTGGAAGGTTTGAAATCCTTCTCGGTGAGTCCAGTGACTAAAAATTAACATCTACCTACCTGAAATTATTCAGATCTTTTCCCTCTGAACTGCTGAATCAGATGGATGTGCACAGTCCAGCTGCCAATGGCAATGGAAAGACCACAGATGGAATGAGCTGGCCGCTGACATCCCACTCCATCTTCTCACACAGCAAAACCAGCTGTGGCAAATGCCAGATCATTGTGGTGAAAATTATATTATGAGCATCTTATAAGCAGTAGTTTTAAATTTCCATGTTTTTCAGAATGGCTCCTTTCACAAGTAACGAGATAAAGAGTGACTGTCCCCACGTACCTACCAAATGGATATGCAGAGGGTTCCTATAAATCAGCACTGCAGAAAGGCCTCTTTTAAAGTTTGTCTTTTGGTCTCTCGAGAGAGAGCAATCCAGTGGGTTTGTTTTATCATGCTCACTGCTGCTTAAAAGAAGACAAAATGCAGCAAGCAGCTCATTAAGAGAGAGAGAGATTGGATCTGTGTTAATATGCAAATGCTAATCCATTAGGACCCTGCTCATACACCAATCAATCAATTAACTCGTCTGTCTCTGTATTGTTCATTATTTGAAAAATGCTTTTAATCATTTTGCTATGCATTAATTAATAGCATGCCTAGTTGAAAAAGAAAAAAGAATTTTAGCATTCCTTGGGGCTTACATGTACAAATATTTAAATATTTAGTATTCAGCTGTGATTCCATGATTAAGACATACCATATAGTCAAAGATAGCACAGGGATTTACAGGAGCAGAGATACAGGGCAATTTGATTTCACATCAACTGTTTTTTATATATATATATATAGATAGATAGATAGATAGATATAGATATAGATATATAGATAAAGCACTTGATAGAGTAAGTTGTAGCTTTTTACAAAATAAATACAGAATTTCAGAAAGAGAAATCAAGGGCATGTTTTTCCTTTTTCTGTCATTTAAGAAACATTTAAGAATGCCAGATTTAACCCCGTGGGGCAAAATAGTAGTAAATGGACACAGTTCCACTGACTTCAAAAGAGATACTACAGGAGATATGAATTTGGCTCCAAAATTCAATGAGGGAGCAATAAACAGAAAAGCTATTCTGGGTGGAACAGAATTTTCTCAACAATAGTGACTTTCCATTAAAAAATATATTGAGGAAGGAAATGGGTCACAATATGGGAATGAAAATTCTAAACTGAGCAATAGGTGTGCAGTGGGACACAATCTGAAATTGATACAGAGGTATGTGGAATTATTTGAGAGTAGGGCGAGCTGAGCTTCCTGAATATTGTAGAAGTCAGATACCATTATTTTACAAATACTATGTGCTGGAGTTTGTGGATGTTTTAGAAAAAGGAAGAGCAGCAGTCAAGGTGAGGGGAGAGTGATATACATGAGAATTTAAGCAAAGGTGACAGTCACAGGGTGTGTCTGAAGCAGATTAATAGATGCAGGAAAATAGGAGTTGAGAAAAGTTCAGGATCAAGGATGAAATGAAGGTGACAAAGAGGTAAACCAAAATGTGAAGCATGGTTTTGAAAGAGTCAGGAATGATTGTATGGAGCAAAAGGATGTTCCTCTGCTGTGTGCAGAGCTTTATTTCTCTCCTTCAGATGAATATGGCTTTTACGCAGGTGAGTAATCCTATTAATTCAATTTTTTTTCATACCAGCTATTGACTTCAAAGAAACTGTGTATCTGAATAGGGTTCACAGAAGCAGTGATTTGCAGGCTCAGTGTTAAGTCTGACCTAACGGTCAATTTCAAGCTGCCCCAGGGCTCATCCTCGTCCCTGTGTCAGGGAGGCTTCGGATCCCTGTTAGCACTGTCATGTGCGAATGGCTCCTCTCTTTCACTGCAGCCTTCTCCACGCAGCCATCACCAGTGACCTCTGTGTCCTGGGACAAAGAGAAATGCCTTGCTGTGCAAGTCTTTGCATTTTCTGCCTGTTCTGTCTTAAGTAATTTAGTCAGAGACAAGGAAAACCCATGCATTATGGACTGCTAATTCTTGGCACACATCTGCCTTGTTAAGTGTGACTCACAAAGCTCAAACTGCAGAGTGTTTATCCATTTGAAATCCTGACACTTTTACTGTTACAGAAGGAAAATGACTGATCACCCCTCTTAGAGTGTTGTTTTCCAAAATGTTACTATACTAAGGATTTCTAGGAACATCACTACTGCCATAAAGCATCAAGTTAGATTTTATTAGTGAGTATATGCTGAGTACTGTGCATGCAGAGCTGAAAATGCTATCTATAGTTGTGAATTAACCCTTATTTTTTTATTATATGAACTTATAATATTTTTTTTCTTTCTGAGTTTTGTGAGTTGTGTTTATATGTTCTATTTTGGGAGGATATTTGAGAATCTGTTCAAAAGCAGCACAGAGTAGTAAAATAAGCAGAGGGCAGGACTTTGCAATTTATAACTGAGGTCATGCCACTTATTTACTATTTATTACTCATATTATTTCCCCCTAATGGTATGAATATACTTTTTTGTTTGCTATGGTAGTTTTCTTAAACTCAAAAGTCAGATTGTCTCTTTATTGGATAATGCTTGCTCTGAAGCACCTGGAAACAGAAAAAGAAGAAATGGTGGGAAAATATGGACAAATGAAGGTACTTGCTCAAGGTCACCCTCCAAGCAAGTATCAGACCTGGGAAAAGATAAATACGGAGTTGGCAAGTGAGCACTGTGAAAATGCCAAGGGCCAAAGCATATGTTTCATTTTTAGAGGAGCTACAGGGTGTGTAAAATGGAGCTACCTGAATAAATTAACCCATGATCTAACCTACTGTATGCCCTGTAATACTCATAATATACCAGGCTTTGGGAGTGTTATGGAAGAGATGGCAGCCTCTGAGCAGGAGCTTGTTAGAAAAAGAATGGGTAGACCTGTGAGTGTGTAAGACTTGGACTTAAAGCCTTTAGCTGATTTGGGTTTGGAAAGTTTTCAGTGCTTTCAGAGGGTAAAAGATGAAAACATTTCTTCAACTTTTTCATGGAAAGAACTGAAATTGAATTTCTGCAAGAAATAGTAATTATAAGAACATAGAGCATCTATATTAAAAACAAACAAGCAAACAAACAAGCAACTGAAAATTTTTTACCAGCTCTAATTTTGAACATGAGACAAACACCGTGCCTTTCCCTGTTGTAGGAGGTGGGGTTTGGTAGCAGCTGCTGTGAGGATGGTATGAGTAAGTTCTCTGGAAAACCACCGTGCTAATGTGATGGGGAGTGGCCATGAGATGCAGGAATCATTTTATTTATTAAAAGCCATCACTCACATGCTGACAGGAAGGACAAATAAGCTACTGTGATTCTGGCCCAAGATGTGAAACCCTGATACTCATTCCTTACTCTACCTCTGTGCTCTGAGCTTCAGATTAAAACTTCTCAGACATATTGAGTACTGAGATGTTTTTATTTTACTTTGCCATCCATAAACCAGGAGTTTAACACTTCCCTGCTTCACATGGGGTATTGGGTGGAAAGGAGCACGTGATGTCTGTGGAGCTGTATGGCTACAAAAGCCAGCAAGACATCCAAGGTTCTGTTGCTAAGGAATATTAAACAGGAATTCTGGGGGCAAAGGAGATATTGTATCCAGCAGTATCCCAAATTCTGGTGGACACAAAGGAAATGAATAAACTTGGACTCATTCATCTCAGCACCATTTAAAAGATTTGGACAATGAGTTCTCACTGGGAAAGGACAAAAATCAGTAATGGAATTTTTTTTTCAAGGCATCAAACAGGAAATTCCAAACAATGGAAAGCTTAAAACATTAAATCTAGCACCAAGACTATGAATGTACTTCCTTTCATAGGTATTTGTTTAGATATGAAAAGAGTGAAAAATATTTATTGCCTTTTCTTTGGAGGCAAAGACAACATTTTTTAAAGTCGCAGGCATGTGATAGTTGGGTATGTTTATACACAGCTGAAGCAGATAGGCTGCAGATTTTATGGTTTGGGTATGGAGAGGCAGAAATTGCACAGCTCTCTGTGCTGATCTCCCCTGCATTCCTGGGAGGAGGGAACTGCAGAACTAAGCACTTCTGACGCTTGAAGAATTCACCAAGAGACACTTGCCTAACCCTGTGATTACTTCTATCTGTGCCGATAAACATACTGTAAATCATTATGGTATGGGAAGTTGTCTCCTTGCATTGATTGCAGATAAAAGATGACATTTTAAACAAGAGAAAAATGAAGTCCTCCCGCTCCTGACATTTTCACCACTTCTTTTCTTTACTAATTTTCAATGTCAGAGGCAGTTTGTGCCAAAGTGCTAAAGTGTTGCTTCCATAGATTTGCAAAGTGAATTAAACTCTCCATCCATCTCCTCTGAAGAGTGTATTGATATGCTCCTCTGTGTGTGTGAGGCATAAGAGAAACAGATTTTCAGAGGCACAGAACTGGGGATTATATTTAAGAATTACCAGTTAGGCCACAGGTTTTCAAAAGAGTTGTATCCTGGCTTAGAGTTTAGCTTTCTGTCTCTGAGAAATCTGTGAGTGACTGTTCAAAACTGAGACATGCCTCCATTAGTGCACTGCCTTGGGCCCCAGCCCCACCCTGTCCCCTTGCTTTGTCTCTCAGAGCTGCTTGGTAGGTTTGTTACCAGAGTTAGACATGGAAATCTGGACACAGGCTAATGAAAGCCCTGCACCTTTCAGACAACCCTTTCAGTCACCATAAACATCTGGTCCCCAGGAAATCTCTTCCCAACATGCTTTTCTCTACCAGAGCCATAATTCTCCACGAGTTTCCCATAAGACATATGAAAACCAGAGCAAAAAACTCTTCTCTGGATCTAAACAGTCACTACGCCTAAGTCATCAAAAATGATAAGCAAGATTTCCTGAAACAGGAAGTCTTATAAAAAGTATACAAATAAGCAAAAGTGAAAATATACTGGTATCCTTTAATTAATCCCTATTTTCAAGGCTCCTAAATTCACATTTTCCTAGTTTTATTTGATAAACTAGGGCTAGAATTGTATTTTTTAAAAAAATCTGATGTAAATTACATTCTTTTCCCGTAGTTCCAGTAAGTGGAATTTTAAAAAGGCTTTCCCAACACCTCCAACTATTGCAATGTCTTTACAGATAAATTCCAGTCACAACCACTGACTTCAATGCTCTGCTTAAAAAATGTAATATATGCCACTATGTTTGGGAGTGGCTTTGCATAAGGAAATGGTTTTAAGTACACACAGGTGCTTCTAGAGTTATTAAAACTTGTTTGTCTCTAAAGTAATTTTGGGTGGGGAACAAAAAATATTTGAACATGACAAGAGTGAAACAATGTCAATGATCTGTCCTGAACTCCACCAGTTCTCTATCAGTGCCTCATTTATGTGTATAGAACTCAAAAAAAACACCAGAGACTGAGCACTGATGGGCAGAGGGAATGGTTTGGGAACCCACACAGCTGATCCCTGACCTGGGACTGTGCTGGCTTGTGTCTTAGTCCTTGTCTGACCTCGGGAGAGATCTTGCCCCCTCTGTCCCTCTTGTGCCTTATTTATCCTGTTTATAAGATGAGGTTAATGATTTTGACTTCTCTTGTAGAGCACATTGAGATCTGCCAATGAAAACTGTCACAGGAAGAAGGCTGAGGACTGTTACAATGACTGTAGTGGTCATTCCCAGGGCTTTTGAAATAATGAAGATAGTAATGACCCAGCAACAGATCCTTCCACTAGATGGGCACTCAGTGGGTGAAAAATATTAATTGCATCAAATGCCAATTACATCTCTTAGGCAGCAAATATATTTCTCTCTTTATCTGGAGGTTAATATGTTTCTCTGTGATTTCTATAGGTTCCCTCTTGGCAGCCTGTGCCTAGCCAAGGAAAATATCTGAACACTGCTGTTATGCTTTGCTGAATCAGACCTTTCAAGATTATTTCCTGGGACTTAACATTTTGTCTAATTCCTTCATGGAGCTACTGGATCCTACTGCTGCATTTGCTCTTCCCGGCTGAGCTCAATTCATAGAGCCATCTAAATCACATCCCTAATTTTTTTGGTGTGGTTTAGCCCTTTAGGTCTGAAACTTATCCCTTTCCCTTATCTCTAATAGCCACAGTAATGTCATTTCTGTTTAGCACTTAATTTGATTTTCTTTTTTTTTTTTAGGGAATTTTACCCCTGAGAATTTTGTGTGTTTGGGCCACACCACTATGAAGTGATGCAACCCATGTGGTTGCTTTGCCTCCAGAGACGCCTTGAACAAATACGGCCCTGAACCCAATTCCTGTTCACTTTATTGGCAGCTCTGGCTGTGCCACCAGCACAGATATGAAAGTGTCTTCCTGGACAATTCTTCAGTATTTGTCCCCACCATGACATTGCAAATGTTTTGCCAGGGATTTTAAAAAACAGGCAAGCCAAAATTTTAGCACAAATATGAAGCAAGTAGTAGGAAAAGATCATGAGATCAATACATATTTTTGGCCAAAAAACCTCTTGTTAAAAAAAAAAATCTTGGAGGCAATTACACGGCTTAAATTAAACCCCTGTAAAATTAGAGCAAGGACTGCAATGAATCAGGGAGAAGTCCGAGGGGTTTGTTAGCAGGTTGTAGCCCCTAGCGAAGGACAGACTGATTAATATTGAAACTGCCTCCAGCAAAGGGATCCTGTGTCAGGAGATGAGACCTGTACATTACTCACAGAGGTCTCCTGGAGGGGCCAAGAGCACTCTGAGCCTTCCAGTTTCAGTTTGACACTGGGTCAGAATGTACAAGCTTGGAAATGAACAGGAAAGAGTTTCACCTGCCTTGGGAAATTTATGATATTAGTATGCATAACACAATTTAATTCCCTTCCATAGATCCCATTCTGTTAGCTCACAGTAGGATCTAAATGCTATCCTTTTAGAAAAAGTTGTCTTGTTGTGTTTTGTTTTTTAAATAAATTTTCCCTCTGCTCCCCTTCTCCCTTTCCCTCTTCTCCCCTTTCATAAATCTTTTGTAATCAAGATACTTTTCTCATTACAGTTTGTCTGACATTAAAAAATGTTTTAAAATTCATAGCACATTGCTTGATGTTAAGCTTTGCTCAATAATAGACCATTAGTTTACTTGATGCATGACTCTCTGAATACTTTGTACCAGTAAATATAACCAACTCATGATAATTACTGTGTGTAACATGTTTGCATTCAAACATGACCTTGAACTTACTTTTCAAACATTTCAGAAATGTCAGCTATGATGATGATCTTTGTACATTACTGAAAGGAGTTTCTGGGTCTGAATTGTGTAACACACATTTATATCTATTAAAAATGACACAGTAGAGCTATTTTTATTGTTTTAAACTTTTAAAATACTTTTAAATCTCAGTAGCCCTCTGAGTCATGCAATCCTGTGACCATCTTGGCACTTTTCCAATCCAAAAGTCTATTAAAAGGTTTGACAAAAGAAAGCTTAATTTATTTCAGAAGCAGTGACAAGGCCAACCTGCACACTTATTAACACCCTGCTAAAAATGTCATAGGCATATAGCAGCACATTTTGCTGCGAGGTATGTAGTCCTACTCTGAAAAGCAAGTGGTATTATTTTGTGTAAAAATGGACATTATAGTGTGTTCATCAACAACTGCAGCAAGTGAGGGTGATACAGTGATACAACCCCTGCTCTTGTGATCACCTAAGCTTGATGTTGATCCATCAGTTCCAGCAGGACCGGCCTCTCTGCAGGGAATGTGACAGTCCTGTGATGTGTTCCCCTGCCTTGGGCTTGGGCTTTAGGCAGCGAGCTAAGGAGGCCAGGATACACCATGATGTTGAAAACACACAGCTGCTGCTCCACTGCTCTCTGCTAGATGACAATGACCTTTAACTCACAGCTGGGAACTGACCCTCACCTACACGTTGGTGTAGGTGTTCTGCAATTACTGAAGAGCTTTTCTCCTGGTGGAAAAAAAAATCTCATAAGGAAGAAATTGTCTGTTGTCTAGGAATGGGTGTGGAGAAACGTGACTGCTTCCAAACCAGAGCATGACACCATCTCAGCTGAAGCTGCCTATGTTCAGAGAATGGGGAGATTCTTCCCTTCTTCATAAGTCTAATCGCTCAAATGGTACATTTATGAAGAGTTAAAATTAGAGGGTCTCTGTCCTTGTGCTAAAAGCAGCAGCCAGTTCCACTTCTCTGAATCCTGTTTGCTTTCAAACTATTGAGGCTGCTTTTAATAACAAAGTGAAAGTGACACTGGTGCCAGTCATTTATATTCCCTTATGCACATTTACATGCAGCTTCTCCAAGTCTTTTCTAATTTGGGTACTGTCCACATTAGAATTCAAGCCATTCCAGCCACAGTTATGTTTAAATGTGGTTGATACTAGTTCAATCCCAGCATACCATTTCTGACCACAGGGGAACCAGGATTTTTAAACTGTTGTTGCTCTTTCCCTTCCTTCCCAAAGCGATGCAAGCTGTGCTGTGCTGTTGAAGGCAGCTCAGGCCTCCACTCAATATATATTGTGTGGTTTTGGTAGAGCCTCATATATTTTGACCTGTCTAGGCTCTGCTTCTGTTTCTCTGGGTAGACTATATGGACTGTGATTTGGTACCCACTATTCTGGCAGGCAGAAAACACAGTTCATTGTTGGAGGATGCTCAGACCTTTTGGGGAAAGACACAGAATGACATAGAAAGAAAATCCTCTAGGTCCGAAAGCATTGCATGAGAGCTGTGTTAAACAGGGATAACAGCAAACCCACTCCTCATAGCATCTCAGTAGCAAGGCTACTCCTTCCTCTTCAGAGGTTAAACGCTGCAGTTATGGCTAAAACTGAGCCATTTTGAGCAAGAATTCGTTATTCAAAAAGGTGGTTTGGATCTGCATTTTTTATGCTATGGTCAGAAAATGGAGATTTTAGATATCACTGTGATTTGACTTGCATCTCCCAATGAAACAATGCACTAGTGTAAAATGGACCCATGTAGGCTGATTATGGCTGTGGGGAATCCAACCCTCTGGAATTCTGTTTGAATAGCTGTCAATACAGGGTTTATATGATGGTGGAAGTAAATGCCCTGCAGTTCACTAAGCAGCAATGCAACAACTTCATTTTCAAACCCTCTGATACAATCTGGTCCAAAGCCTGACGTATCAGAGCAGGGACTGGGGCTAAAATTCATAAATCAATCTGGATTTAGCCCACCAGTTTGACTATTGCTATTTATCAGATGATGGAATCCTCATGCAGAAGTCAGATTTAAATCCTTGCCTATGCCTTAGCTCCTATAGTTGAAAACTTGGCCGTGGTTCACATTGAAACTCTTCTGTATACCTATAAAGGGTAGAAAATACATTTTCAACTCCTCAAGGTGAGAGAAAGATTGAAACTTAAAACAGAAAGTTGCAAATTTTTTGTCTATGTCATCAGGACATGCCATCCAGGAATTGCTACAAAAACTTTCTGACAGGGCAGACAACACAGTTTTTCAGATAGGAAAAACAAGTGTATACATTCTTAATACTGTTTCTCAAAAAAATCTTAGAAGCTTTTAAGGGAAAATATCTCAAGTTTCGATTATCTTGAAAGATGTGGTATTTGGCTCTTTTACCCAGGCCTTGAGTGAGAAATATCACCTTTGATTCACCTATTAAGAAGCTCTTATTTTTAGTTTTTTTAAGATTGAATATTAAAAGTAGTAAAATAATTGATTTTTAAGTAAAAAATAAGAAGTAAAAAGTAAAAATGTATCACTTTGTAAGTCTCGTGGGAGGAAAGCTTTTAATGGAAAAATATCTCAAGCTTCAATTAGGATACTATCTCAAAAATGTCTCAAGATCATAAATTAGAATAATCTAATTGGACTTACCTCATTTTTTATACCAGCTAAGAATGTGACCCTCTACATGTATCTGCAGAAATCTTCAGTCAGAAATTATTCTTTATAAAGTGTTTTAAAGCCTTTGACGAGCTGTTGAATGGCAAAATTCAGTGCTTAAGGCCACCTTCTTTATCTTAATGGAATATTTGTGCAATTAAAGACAACATATTTTTGGTGTGGTGTACAGTTGAGTATTGTTAGTTCTGTCTCTCTAAAGAAGAAAAAGCTTTGTTTAGTGGAAATGACCCAAATTTCCACTAAATTTGTGTTTGGGGTACATGAAGGAATTTTTATTTTTCAAACAGAAACATATTCTTTTGATTAATGCACTTTCAGTCTTCAAAATGCCTTTGCTATATCCCTTTTTGGATGAAAAGCATGTGTTCACCTTCTAATAAACTGTTATACTACTGCTGGCACAACTTCTTACCACAGGTTTGCCACAGGAACCATGATTCACACTATCATGTGTTCTTGACTATTTCAAATTATAGTTATTAAGCAGTTCTGAGAAGGCAAAGCTCTTTAAAAAATCAGAACATCCTGCAAGGCCCCAACTGTTTTGCAAGCATGTCAGGTATCTCATCCCTGCTACCCACCCCTCTATGAATACAGACATGCATTTGTGTAGGGTTAGGTTCAGAGTTACATTCTGCAACAATCTTTTTTGACCCATTCATTCTTTGAAAGTGCTCTAATTTTAATTCCTTTTATTTTCTATTTTTCCATTTCACAGTCCAACTTTTTACTACTAACCAGTTCATGCTTTCACTTCCCTGACAGTGTTTCAGAGTGTTACCAGCTCTCTTTCCTCTTGAACTTCTCTCAGCAACCCTTATTTCACTTCACACTTCCCCCTTCACCACAACCACTGTGCACCCAAATAACAGACCTGGGTCCTGCTATGACATTAAACCAACATGCATCAGAGACAGATTTGTGTTTCCTTCAGTGTTGGTCTTGCCAGTGTATTATGTGCTACAATTTTTTGGCTGCTTTTGGAAAAAGAAGTTAGCTAAGGGGAGAAAAGTTAGAAACTCCTATTGCAGAGGACATTAGTTGTTTTTTTTTGTGTTTTTTTTTTTTTTTAACGGGTGTGTCTGTCCCTGGGGCCCACAGCTTAAAATAAATAAATCCCTGGGATGACTGTGCTGGCTAATTTGCAAGATAAGCCTTTTATGTTGGGATTTTGTCTGGACAAAGTGGACAGGCTGGAGAGCTGAACACACAGGCAAACCACTCACCGTGCCTCTTGCATCACACTCAGGCATAACTGATACGTTAATCACCAATGTTCAAACACAGTCGCCAGATATGATGCCAGAAATAACTTCTGACCCTGTTATTTTTGTTGACCTACCATATTTCTTCACTTTGGGCTCTGGTTGCTGACCCTCACTCACTTCTGGTTTTGAAATCAGTTTCATAAGTGCCTTCCTCCCCCAGCTTTGCCTGTGTATGGAGCATCTCCCCGGCACAGCCCTCAGATTTCCCTGCGGAGCCCCTGGACCGCTGTGCCCGGCTGGCACGGGTGCTGCGGGCACAGACTGAGTCACCGCTCCAGGCAGCGTTTGGTCAATTATGTCCCTGTCATTTGAGCTAATTCAGTCAAATGATACCGTGTCACAGGACTTACTGTAAGGCCAGGGGATTTCTCCTGCTGCCTAAGCTGCTCAGCCTCAGCTGTCAGCAGTGACGGCACCGTGTGATCGCTGCCAGGGCCCGCCTGTGACCGGCCACCCCCAGCACTGCCAGCACCCCCTGCCCGCCGGGCACCCGCCTCCCTCCCTGACCGAGCCACAGCCTGGAGCAACTGGGAGAGGAATGGGAAGTCAAGCAGTGCAAATATAATTCTGTGATTCCATTGAGGCACTGGAGTGGGCCCAGAGAAGGGCAGCAGAATGGGGGAAGAGTTTGGGGCACACCACCCTCGTATGAGGAGCTGGAAGGCTCAGCCTGGAGAAAAGAAGGTTCAGGGGAGACCTTATTGCTTTCTATCACTACCTGAAAGGAGGGTATAGCCAGGTGGGGATCGGCCTCTTCTGCCCGGCAACTACCAACAAGATAAGGGGGAATGGCCTCAGGTTGCACCTGGGGAGGTTTAGATTGGAAATTAGGAAAAATTTCTTCCCCACGAGGATTGTTGAGCACTGGAACAGGCTGCCCAGGGAAGTGGTGGATTCACCAGCCCTGGAGGTATTTAAAAGACCTGCAGATGAGTCACTCAGGGACATAGTTTAGTGGTGGGCTTGGCAGTGCTGCATTGACATTTAGACTCAATGATCATAGAGGTCCTTTCCAACCTAAACGATTCTATGATTTTTTTCTCTGAGCTTCACTGTGGTACCCAAGGGGATCATGTGTTTGAGTCTCTACTGCCTTTTCCCGTGTGCAATTCCTTGGTTTGCCATGGGATTAGTCCCATTTGACACTGGGATAAATGACAGTAGCATTTGCTCCTGTCTTGGAATAAAGCATTGCATTTAAATGGGCACGTTTTACTTGGATTGCAAAGTACTTTGCTGATGTAAATTAAGTAAACCTCCTGTCAGCCCTTGGAGATAAACACAGAACATTATATCCTTTTTAGAGGTAGATAATCTGAGGCACAAAGGACTTGAGACAAGAAGCTTGGCTGCCTAAAATTAAACACCTCAGCCCAAATGAATAAATTGCAAATCCATTTCTCATGTTAGAAAACAGCTCTTCCCCTCCAACAATGTCAGGAAGATAGCAGCGTGTGAAGTCTTTGAACTGCACTTCACAGCCATGCATGGTAAAACCTTGGGGGATATTTAGACACTGAGTTTCCAAAATAAAGCCTAAGAAAAAAAAATTTTGCTGAGATTATTTTCAAAAGAAAATGTGACCATTAATCAAATTAATTGTTTTGGATTGTAAAAAACCCAGTCTTGAATCAAAAATTGCCTTTAACATAAGAAAAAAAAATCTGTTTTATCACTCAAATGCTGCAAAAGAGAAATTATGAGAGCAGAACAGTTGCGAGGGTGCACTCAAGTATAGTCTAGAGACATCTTTCAGATACCTTGGTTTTGGATAAGGATGAACTCCAGGAAAGCTTCTTGTGCTTTTTCCAGAAGCAGGGGCTGGGATTCTGCTGGGGCTTTCCAGTCATTTCACAAAATTCTTCCATCATTTGTCTGCACCCAAACTACGAGAAGTGAGAGTCCCTTGCTAACAGAGGGCTAGTGGAGTGTGGGATAAACATGGCTCAGGGCAGGACCTGTGCAAGGTCTTTGAAATCCTCTCCAAGTCCTAGAAGAAGGGATCTTCTGAAGGAGACCAGGAGGGAAAAGTGCCAGTGGTGTTTGGGCTGAAGGCTGACAAGCTGTTCTGGAATAACCTTTCTCTCAGAGAGCCAGAGCACAGAGGGACTGACTTTTTGCCCCCACAGATGCTGCACTTTCTTTGGAAGTCAAGTGGTGACTCCTACCAGCTCTTCAAACCACTGACTTGTAGAGGATTTTTAATTTACTGAAAAAACCTTAATTCAATCAAGTTGGGTTTTTTTTTTCCCCTAGGTACTGGGAACTGATGTATTCCCTTTATAGTAGAACTGACAGTAAAATGCATCGGTGGTAAGAAAAGTATCCCTTCTTCCTGTTTTATTTCTGTTTTTAAACCCCTGATATAAAATATTGTGTAGTTTTATGCTTTGTTCAAATATCACATATGATTCTTGTTTGGTAAGTCCATATATAAAAAGTGTAGCTTTACCAGGTAAGATTTTCTTATTTAATTCCTTTAACTGACTTCATTCTGCAGTGACATCCATATAACATACAGAGGTCTGTTTTTTCAATGTAAAACACCTGTACAAAAGGTCAAAACAACACAACATTGATTTAGATGCTACACAGGGACCATTTGCACATAACTTTTAACGTAAAGTTTCAGAAGTATGTATTAGATCTTCAGGTTGAAATTCAAGATACATGCAGATTATAGGTGCTGGGTGATCTATTACTTTCCCTTCTTGACTACAAATTGCCTTTGTGCCAGTAGGCACAGGGGCACAGCAGTGCTGCTGCAGACATCATTCCACAAGGATGGATAACCAGAGGAGGAGAAGTTCCAGTCTCACACCAACAAATTTTGTTTTTTGTGGGGAGGCATTTATAGAGGAATTCAAAACACTCATCTGTTGAAGCATTTCACTAATAGCCTGAATATTTATTGCATTTTTCTGAATGAGATGACCCAACTGACATGCTGATTCACTTTGCAGCTGCTATCATAGTGGAAGAAGAAACCCTCATTGAGCCACAGAAATTGCAGAATAGAAATGTGGGTGGGAGGGAATCTCTGAATCACTCCAGTCTCCTGCTTGAGGCAGACCTGTCACCAGTATTAAATCATGTCAACAATGGCTTTATCTACCCTAAATCATTAAAATGTCCTTGGATAGAGACTCCACAGCCCCCTGGATGGCCTTTTCTAGCATTTCTTTATCCTTCCAGTGAAAAAAAATTCTCTCTTTCACCAAATGAAACCTTCTAAGATGCAGTTTTGTGGCTGCTACATTTTCTGTTACAGCTGAGAATAGTTTGGGCCTCTTATCTTTGTAGCTACTCTTCAAGCAGCTGTGGGAAGTCCTGTGGTAAATAAGTCCATGTTACCATACTTATTGATACTTTTGAAAACTTAGGTTTTAAAATATATCTGCCCAGGTGCAGGCTTCACTCATATGAGCCATTCTGCATCTCCCAGCTGGGATTTGTCCTACAGAGGTGAGGTGCACCTGTTAGGAAGACAGCCCTGCAGCCCGCATGCAGAGCCAGTGAAAAGACTTCAGGTTACCAGTACCAGGTTCTAGAGGTGCCTGACTCTCATAACTGCTGGTGTTACTTAACTCAGCAGCAGGGGACAGCTGCTTGAAAGTAGCTAAGATTGGTTGCTTTACAAGTTCTCTACTGTGTCCCCCATGCTGCATATGATTTTTTTTCTGTGTAGAAGAGGAGGGTAGAACTTATCTTGCCAAAAGTGTTAAAATAGCAAAAACCAACCTGAATGTCTACTTATCACTGCAAGAAAAAAAATACACAATTTTCCCTTCCTGTTTCTTGGTATTTTTTATGTTCCTTAAAACTTACATCAGGCTTTGTTTCTTTCTAAAATGAGAATAAGATCATCAGAAACTAATTAGATCTGGTTCTAGTGTAAAACCACAGTGGAAACTTTTCTGAAATGTCAAAGCTGCTGTAGTTATTACTTGTCCTGGGCTCTAAGGGAGTCAGAGTAGTTTCCAGGCTTTCTGTGGTTTCTTTTCATACAATTTTTTTTTTCTTTTTTTTTTTCTTGTTTTGGTTGGTTGGTTAGTTAATTGGTTGTTGTTGTTGCCTGGTTGACACAACAATTGTAAAATACAATGAAAATTACTATTGTGTATCCCCAAATCGTGCATACCACACTCTTTTTTTTTTTTTTAATTCCCCTAACACTGACTGCAGTTTTGACTGTAAGAGGTGGGTGCTTTGAGTAAAAAAAATCTAATGATCACATCTGTGTTTTTATTTCACTCCAAGATACATGAATAAATAACTATGTGTCCTGACTATCACAACTAGATGTGAATCTAGATTAATATTTTTATGGTGTCTCCAGTTAGTTCACATTACTTGGTTAAGGGTTTTTTATCTGAAAAACGATGACTTGGAACAAAAGAAGCTTCTGGGAATTGACTAGTTTTGATACAATTTTTTTCTTTTTTGAGGTTTTATTGCCTTTTTCATATCCTTGATGAAATTTTGGTCAAAGTGGGAATGGAAGGCTGGGAAATGTCTTGTTATGTGCTAATAGTGAGGCATAAATTAAAGTCCCCTCTGGTTCTCAGCAGGAACCTGAGCTATGTCTTGAGTCAGCATCATAACCACCAGGAACTAGAGGAGTGGTAGTGTTGTCTCTGTCCCAGAATTCCTACCCAGGCATTGGAGTGGTGATTGGAACCTAGACTGCATCCCACAGAGGGGCTCTAACCACCTACCAATAGACTCCTAAAGCCTCAGGATTTGAAAAAACCTCAGGAAATGATCTAGTTCTGCGTTTTCCCTTTAGGCAGCCAAGCTATGTGAGGCTGTTTCTCACAGATGTTATTCCAATCTGTTGTTAAAAGCATTCACTGTGGAGAGTCCACACCTCTGGGGGTTTCTGTTTAAAACTTTAAAAATTTCTAAACTAAAATAAGTATCATGGTTTATAATTTAGTGATCTTTTAGTTTTTACGGGAAGTAAGAACCAATATTCTCACCTGCTAGATGGGAAATTGAATTACAGATAACTCTGGCCTGATTCTGATGGTGCAGAAAAGTCCATCTTCCCATAAACCAGCTATTCTACACAATGGATATGCACTTTAATTCTATCTTGATGGACATAGCAACAGTTCAAAAGGGATTGGCATTTTCTGTTTAATTAACCTCTAACATAGCAATTTACCTCAAAGACAATAGTGCATTGTTTCCTGTGCATGTCCTACACGGGGTTCTCTCCACACAGGCACCTGTTTTTCAAAGTTAACCAAATGGTTGCTTGCTTGTTGACTATGATTCATCATAAAATCCTGCAAAAGATTTATCACAAAGCAAGAAAGAATGAACAAATAACTATAAGGGATTCAGAGTGTAAACAAAAAATAAAGGGTCAGAAAGGGCTGTAGATTCTCATCCCATGATTTGAATTTGCATTAGATTTCAGGGGGAAAAAAAGCAGGACAGGTTGTAAATTTTGGTAAATTTCAGTGTCAGCAGCTTTAATGATTTTACTGCAAATCTTGCAATATTAAGTATTTGCTTTGAGCTCAAACCCCCCAAATGCATGCAATTCTTGGGTTTTGTAATCAAAAAAACAAAAGCCGAAACAAACCAAAAAAAGCCACAGCAAGCCACAACAAACTTGAGTGTCTAGAAAAAAATTGTGGTGTAAATTGAGAAATGGTGTACTTAAACTTTCCAGGACCACAAAAATAATTAGAATGAATGTCTGGGGTGAAAAAAAAATAAGGTAATTGCTACTTCATATTCGTTCAGAGTGACTATATAAAACAGTGTTGACACCAGCTGTAGATTTGCCCCCAGGCCTATAATAATCAGGAATTTACAAGACCTGCAAAAGCCAAAGAGTAAATTAACTTAAAGAGTGAAGTCTTTTTGCCACTGTACCAACTGGTATTAGCAATATGAGGAAATTAGAAGTTGGCATTCTAGACTGACTTCCGTCTGAATGGTTTTCTGGGCTAAATAGGCTGGCACCTGTTCTAGCGAATTTTTGCTGTTTAGATAAATCCAAAAACTTTGAAAAAAAAAAACCCTTTTCATTTTCTACACAACAAATTAGGCTTGATATTGATGGCAAAATTTTTACCTTCATTAATTAATATATCTTTCACTTTCTCTCCATGTCTCCCCTAAGGAGAGTTAACATACTTGCTATAGGAGCTTCCTGATCAGCAAATTCACTGCCTCTCACCATACTCTCACATCAAAACAATCACTTCTGCAAATATGTCAGATTTCCCTGTAACTAGTATTTTTTTCCTTTTCCCTACCCACCTCTCCTAATGGAAGGTTGTTCCTGGGCTTGCATGAAGTGACTGTTTGAAAATTTAATTTCCAGACTGTTATTTCCTAGTCAATTGCTTTTGTGTGGTAGCTGTTTTCTATCTTCATTTTGTATTACTACTTATCCTGAAAATATGCATTTCTATCTATACTGCAGTGCTAAGATTGATTGAGATTCTTATATCTGACTTTGTAAAAAGTATGAGGTAATTTTGATTATTATAGTTTTTACTCAGTAAAGGGCAAGTTTCCATGACTTCTGCAGAATCCTTGATTGCTAGGAACTTCTTACCTGATTGCCTCAATTATTCTATTTTAAACCTCTTTCTCTAACCTGCAAGAACACAGAAGAATGAGGTGGTTTGTGTAATCACATATTACTACCTGTTTGAGTTGAATGTTTTTCGGGCTGTGATGTTATGCAAAACTATTGAAGGCCTCCAAGGTGAATATCTTTGGCTGAATTCAGGAAATTACTATTATCTTTAGTTACTCAAGCTCACAGCACAACCCAGTAGAAACATAAGTCTTCTGTCCAGATGAATTTACACTTTTTCACAATAAAATACAACCAGGATTTTCGGCTTCCTCATCTGGAGTGTAATCTTTTCTTTCTCTTTTATATAAATAATTTGCAATGGAAGGGAAAAAAAAACCAAGTAATGAATCAGATCTTGCAATTTCTTTCTAGAAAAACCCTAATACAAATATTTTATAAGCCCAGCTATGATATCTATTTGTTTATCCTGAATTCTGCTTTATATACAGACTTTCTATTTTATCTTCCTTTTACTCATGCCTGTTTTTCTCCTGGGGAACATCTTTGGTAGGTTTATTATTAGGTTAATTTTTCAAAACCGTCTTACAGATTTAACTGCTGAATTGCCTTCTTGATAATTCTACTGTGATTTCTGATATATTATATTTTCATTCAAAACAGAGTGAAACAAAAATTTTCAGGGCTGCCATAGGCAACGCAGACCACAGCAAGAAGTCTTTGTCACCAAACAGGAAGTGAAAGAGTATTTTTGAAAATATCTATTTCATAATAAACTGAAACAGATATTTTTGCACAGAAAAATAGCAATTATTTTTACTGTTGCTAGGACTTTACAAGTGTAAGGAATACAAATATTTTTTTTTTTTGTCTCCTGTATTGATTATTTAGATATACATTGGAAAACTATTCTTCTAGTCTGGCCCCATTTAACTGTTAAGGGCAAATGAATGCAGGCAAGAATAATTTTGTTCTGACTTCTGTACACATGATTATTTATAACAATTGCAAGTGAGCAGGCTGTGGCCGCTCAAAGAGTTCCTATTTAGAAGCTAAAACATGCCAGCTGGTTGTGTGAAGTGCTCCAAACCTTTTGCAATCAGCGACTAAAATAGTGCTTCAAGCAACGAGCTGTGTTGGGGCAGCAGCCCAACGCTCACACTCATCCACGGGCTCAGCAGGGAAGGGAAGCTCCTGAAGCTGCCATCGCTTGGCCACGTCCAGTGTGGATGAATAGATGAAAACAGGCATGCTTCAGTGAAAGATGAATTATCTTTAAAATCACCAATCTGACCATGCACTACAAAACTGTGTGTGCTGGGATTTTGTAACAGAAATGGTCAGAAATGTCCCCTCTCCCCCTTTTGTCATCCACAAACCTATACAGAAATAAGTGATTGTTCATTAAAATGCCTTGGTTGCTTTGTCTGGTTTTGTTCTGGTTTTGATTTTTTGGTGTTTTTTTTTCTTTTTTTTCTTTTTTTTTTCTTTTTTTTTTCTTTTTTTTTCTTTTTTTTTCTCCTCTTCTTAGCTTTCCAGTTATGATTTTCCTGTAATATGATCAAAAGCACTATCTTCATGATTCCTACAGTGGTACAAAATTCTTCCCTTTCAAGATTTATTAGTAGGTCTTTTTCCAATGACATCTGAGTATGTAAAATTCCTATTCCACCCATTAGTTTGCTCTTAATCTTTTTGTTTATTTAGTCAGAGATCAGAAAAGTATAGAAATGCAATTACTATTTTTTTTATAAACATTCACTATTCTGGTTATCCTGTGAAGCAGGTAATTAAAATAAATAAATAAATAATAATATCAAAACTGTCCTCTTCCTCCCGAAACAATTATCACAATTTTTCAGAAGTCTTTAAGACTCTGTGACCTGGGTGAGCAACTGTGAATAACGAAGACCGAGTGATGAATAGCTGGAATGATTAGTTTGCAAACAAATCATCAGCTGAGTAGCACTTGTCCAAACTATTCACCAAATATTTATAGAGTAAGAAAGTAGCATTGCTTCATGAACAGTGTGATTAGATGTGGCATGTGGGATGACTCAGGGAGATGGGATAGAGATGGTAAGCCAGATTTAGTGTGATACCCAGAAATGGAGACAAGATGTGCTTTCCCTGGGGCCTTTCAGACACTGATGTAGCAATCAACTCAAATATCCATAGGATGAACTCATCCAACTTTCATGGACCCAAATTCATGTAGAATTCATTCATTCTCATAATGTAGTACAAAAACCAGCAAGAATTTAGAATTGGCACCTTAAATTAAAAGGTCTTTTATGATTTATTTTTCCATTTCCAATCCCAAGTAACTCTGGCCTTGCTATCCTCTGGATGTATGCCTCATATTTGAAATTGTGTTCTGGAACATTTTTTCCTCTTACACTACTTCTGGAATTTTGGAAATATGTCTCAATACAACACAGCCTTCAACTTTACCTGGTATGTTCTTTTAGATCATTAATGAAGATATTGTGAAAATGGAATATAATACATGGCTCCAATGTGTTTGTAGGAAACTTCCAAGAGGTTGCAGAAACTTATACTGCTATTCTGATAGCAGTGCTTAAATGTTGTAAAAATACTTCTTAGTGCTAATTTAAGACCTAATACGAATTGTTCAGAGTAGCACAGCTGCCATAATATTTTTAGCTAAAAAAGGCAAAAAATAATCAAAAGTAATTTTCTGCATATCATTGAAAAGCTCAGTTTTTAATTGCAAAATTGAAGGACAATATGTTTTTCAGTGAAATCTTATGGTATAATGGCACAGTAGAAGAGAAAGTTGTGGTATAATCTACTCCCTCCTGACCACAATGTTTAAGTTAAGCACAATTTTGCTTTCTCTTGCATGTCACTTGCTTTATGATGTAGAAAAGGAATTATGCAACTGCTGTGTCAGACTTTTGAGTAATTGCTTTATGGAAGGCCATGTGTGCTCCACCCAGTTAAAATCCAACTTTGTTCTCACACCAGGTGTGGATGGGTTAAATGTGCACTGAGCACAATCTCATTTGGTAAGAACAGGCAAGAGTCCATAAAGTTTATGGGGCTACATGAATATATGCGAGGTTCTCCTTGGAGTTTCCTGTAGGAAACCTTCTGCTCCTTTGGAAGGATTCTGCATTTAACAAAGGTGAATTCAGAGACAGAACTTTTGCACCTGCTACCTTTTGTCACATAAATTGTTTCCAGGTTCACTGCTAGGATTAAGGTTGGGAAAAATGCTTATTGAAGAAGAAGGATTTAGGCAGGAAATCTGAAAACACAGGATCATATCCTTGATGGACCAAAGTTCATGTAGGACATTTTCACCTCTTGGACCAGAGCCAATGCTACTGGAAATGATGCAAACTTTGAGTAATGATCTCTGACAGAATGGCAAACACAAAATGCATGATTTCTTCTAATACATTTATTTTTGTCAGTTGTGATCAAATATATTTCCAAATCTATGTATATGTTTATTTACACACAAAATTTTGACCTCTTTAACTTCCTTCTGTGATCAGTTTCCCAGCAAGAGGTTGTAATCAGGGTGCATCTATAGCAAAGTTCAAAATAAAAAAAGGCCTTGAATTTTTGAACTCCAACAATTCCTGAAGTAATTTTAATGAAGGAATGTTCTGGTTTTTAATTTAAGATGAAATGCACACAATTTGTGCTCAAATGGTGTACTTATTTTGAATGTTTGAAGCATGGTATTTATAAAGGCTATTTTGAGCATTTAACTATTGTGAAATTCAGTTTACCAAAGCCTACAAACTTAAGTCCTCCCTGTCGTTAATGCAGAGAGATCAATATCTCCAGATGGTGACTCTGAACAACTTTGGAAAATATTAGCATAGGATTATGTGGATATCTTCTACTGTGGCAAAGATTTGTTTGTTTTTTAAATGGCATAAAGAATTCTGTTGAACAATTAAATACAGAAAAAAATCCCCACCCACTAATGTTGTGTATTTTTTATATAAAGTAGGAAAAACCCAATCCTTTGCAGGATATTTTTGTGGGCTGATGCGCATAAGACGTGCCGATGACTTGAATTAAATGCAGCCCCTGAGGAAAGAGAATGTGCTCACCCCACACAGACCGTGTTCACAACACCAGCAGAGCTGCATGTTTGAGTATCTGGGGTCCTCCAGCAGATCCAAGATTGAAACAGGGGTTTATGACAATAGACCAGTGCATTATAACAGATTTTTGTTACAGGAAGTATTCCATTTTGACAAGTTCTTCTTAGAATTAGTAACTTGAGCTTACTAACTTCCTCTTTTTGGTTTCACAGTTTATACCACTGTGCCTGTTACCATAGATACAGTGTGGTTGTTTCCATGGGAACACGTGGCGTGCCATAAACAAACAAACTACACAGCCATAACTTCAGTTCAGTGTCATTATTCTATGCTACCCTTAGCAAAATGTAAATATTAATTGAAAGACGATGTGAACGACATTTAACGTTTTTTTATGGCATATTCAAGTTGTTATTTAAATACACATTTTAGTGAAAATCCAGCAAGGCAAAGCCATCAAGTCTTTACCAAAGCATGAGATAGTAGTTTAAGAAGCTTAAAATCTCAGTTCTAGCTCCCCTTTTTCACTGATCATATAGCTTTACCTCTGGGTCTCAGATTTCACCTGTATGAAAAAAGGATAACAATATTTACTCGCTTTTAGAAGGCAGATGAAATAGTTATGGCTCAAGAAATTTTTTTAAGTAATTGCTGTTTAATGTTATTATTGTTATATTTATTATTGAAACTAATTATTTGAATGACAAGACATAATCCAAAATATATTCCTCATAACAGAAGATCTGTTAACTGAAATTATAACAATCTCGCCTGAAGCCACACCTGGCTTAAAAGACAAGTTGTATATGACCCTGAGCTTCTGATATCTGTAAAATATCAGTCTCAACATTTTCAATGATTAAAATATTGCAATTATAGAAAACAACTTTTTTTCATCTAAGCTACGCAAGCACAAAGTGTATCTGATTCCTACCACAGTCCAGTTACTGTCATTCAAAATTGTTCATGTCTTTAAATTTCAGATTAGAAGAATCTATTTTTAAGATGGTCTAAGTATTGGTATCCAATTCTATATATGCACGTGGGCTTAGAAAGAGAAAGTCAGGTTTGTTTTCTGTGTCTGAGTTGACAAAGCATGATGAAAAAGAAGGTGTAAACCTATGTGATTACTGAGACTGCATAAATGTCACACACGTTAGGCATATAAGAGAATTTACATTTAAAGAGTGCATTTACAGAATGGAAACAGAAGTACAGTCACAAGAGCATTTATCCTTCAGTGATAGTAGAAATATATAGATTAAACCCCACCTACGTAAACAAAAAAAAAGCATGATTTTAGAATTAAGCTCCACTGAACATCCGTGAAACCATCACCAGACAGTTCAGAGTGTGAAAGACTCATGTCAGCTTGGAAGTCCAACACTGGGAACATCTGAGATCTCCTATCAACCAGAAGTGAAATCACCCTCCCCAGCAGCTGCTCTCTGTTCAAATCAGACAGGAACTGCTGAGCAAGGATGTTGGGGGCTACCAGGGGATGAGTAAAATTTACATTTGTGAGCCAGCCTTGGCTATTGAGAAAATGACAGATCTTTTCATTCAACTTCTGTATGATTTTACTAATGCATCATCTGATGATTCTCACTATTGCCATGGACAAAAGGCTGGAAACCTGGTATTGTCTCTACTCGAGGGCTGAGGGAAGGCAGGCTCAAGAACTTAATTCTTGTCCATTTCCCTAAATATGATGGAGATATTGCTCAGCCTACCTCTGTTTCTGGGACAGGATATTAGCCACAAGCTGTCTCCCAAGCAACCTCCAGAGGTAGCTCTTCCAGAGAGCACTGCCCAGACACTTCCCTTTTCCAGTGTGGTTCTCTCAGGGACCTGCTTCTCTCAGAGTTACTCTGTGAGGCACAGCAATTACTATTCACTGCAGTTAAACTGCTGAAGTGAAGGCTACTGAAGTGTGTGGTTACAGTTTATTCGAGGAGAGTGCATTTTCACCCCATTTCCTGGAGGCTGAGTTCTCACATGGGTACACTGACACATGCCTTCGGGTGATGCAGCCAGAACCCAAATCAGCAATCCAGGAAATGTCACTTACAAAGATTGCTCAGTGGAAAACACACAAAAGCAGAGTCTCTTATGTCACCCCTTTACTTAGCTGACCCAAATTAATAATTTTCTTATTTTTTTTCTGATTTGGTGTGGTGTCTGTGGGTATAAAGATACTCAAAGCATTGGAGCAGAGCTGTGCCATGCATGTTGCACTATACTTGCCCAAAAAAAGATACATTGGAGCAGACCAGTGCAGGGCACATTGCACTATTCTTGCCTGGAGAAAGATAATCCTGGTAGCTACTGCAGCCTGCTTGGCAATTACGCCAAACCTGATGTGAATATATCTTATTCTGTTTTGTCCACACACAAGTGTCCTAGAAGTCCTAATATCTGAGGTGGCTGGGTGCCTGCTTTGCTTTTTTTTTTATTTGTGCACTACAAGAAAGAAGAAGTGAGGAATAGGACAGTGGATTGTTTTAACCCATGCTCCACTTTCAATTCCTGCACTGCTATGACGTTTCAAACTTCCTTTGTCACAGCTGAGCCACATTTCCCAAAGCTGTTGTATCACAGTAGCTGGTGACTGATTTAAAATCACCGGTATGCAATGTATTGCATTAGCCTAAGCTTTGTTAAATATTAAAGAGTAAAATTCACATAGTTTTTGTTACTGAAAATTTCAGGCAAGTGAATGCTGTGAAGCTAAAGTGCTGAGAAAGCAGAAAGAAATCCCAAAAGTTCTCAAAGTGTACCTTAAATCTCATGAGTCAGTGTGGGGAGTCCTGGCTTACCTGAGTATTGACCAGTAAAGCAACCTTCTTTCTCTACTGCACCTCATAAGATAGCCTTGAAAAAAATAGAAGTGCTGAAAACGGACTTTCCTAATCGCAACAGGCAGAGAAAAGAAAAAAAAAGATAAGCCAGATGTATTTGTATTAAAATACATACAATTTCTAGGAGAAGAAAATACAAAGCTTTCTCTTTCCTTAAAAGCTCTGAAAATCCACTAGATAAATGTGTAACTCATACCAGGGCTAGGTAACATCATGATATGCTTTATATTTGAATGCCATGAAGAGCAGCCCCCATGATGAGATCAGCCCCCAGGAAGACAGAACCACAGTCACAGATGGCTGAAACAGGGGTCAGGTCTCAGCCCTCTCTCCTGCCAGCTACAGAAGGGAACTAGAAGGCAACACAGAGTTAACCCTCAGCATCCCCGTCACATCTCATTCATAAAACGTTACATACTCAAGTGGCACATTTGGATACCTCCCCACCTCACTCTTTCCCTTCTGCCCCACAGCTGGGCCCTGATCCCTCAGAACTGTGGGAAAATACAGAATTGTCCCTTTCCATTCCCCAGCCTGCATCCGACATAAAAAACAAGCTTCAAAGGAGATGTGGGACTTTTAGCTGTCACTTCCAGCCAGCCGTGTCCCAAGCTCACAGGGACATTATGTGCACATTGCCAAGCCTAGAATGCCAAACCCTCTCCCACCATGTCCCTGCACAGGTGGGTGGAGGCCAGCTTGGTGTGACCCCACTCCCGGCAGGAGGGCAGGCGCTGCCCCTCAGGGGCATTGTGGTCCCAGCCAGTGTTGTCTGCATGTTTGCCAGCTGGAATACACAGCGGCTGAAGTCATAGCTTCAGAACAGGCACTGACATGCTTTTACTGTCATGTACAATCCCCAAAGTAGTGTCAGTTGCCCCTAAAATGGATTTTACTGTGGTATATTAGTCAGTAAAAGGAACCTCAGTCAAGATGTTAGCTTTGAGATTGAAATGAAAAATTGAAGAAGTGGTAGTGCTGAATAAAAGATGATATTAGCCATAAGGCATTTTAAAGAGAGAAGAACACAAGGCTGGGATGTCAGGTTTTGGTGTATTCTGTATCTTGGGATCTTCTACTTATTTGGATAAAACACCTTTGCACAGCAGATGGAATCTGATGTAATCCTGTCATCTGACTGAATGTGCTTGTTTTCCTCTGCCGCCGAGAACATGTGAATTGCCCCAGTCAGGATCTACTTGTCCTAATCTGCATAGGGGGATCAAGGTTCCTTTGCTCAAGGATCCTGGATGTTTCTTGCATGACTCACACACTTCTGAGCAGCTAAAGGTAAAGGCGTTCTAAAAGAGAGACTGCCCCTCTCCAGAGAAAAGCTGACTAGGAAAAATTTAAGTGAAGGTGTCCAGGTGTTTTAAAAAATACATATACATGGGAGGAAATTGTTCAGTGCTTTTGCCATGAAGAGCACTGGAGTGGCAACTTGTTCTTCAGTTTGGGCTGCTCTTTAGCATGAGAAAAACCCTTGTCTTAAGAGAAGGAGAGGACGAGAAAGAATTAGTGTGCAGCTGTTTAGGTGCACTTGGGCTTAGTCAGTGTTTGCACTGCCGTGTGTGGACTGACGCCCAGCTCCTGCAGCTGAAGCACTGTGGAGTTCTGGCTTCAGTGGGTGCTGGGTCAGACTGAGCAGGAGAGTAAGCAGCAAATCAACATTAGCTGAGGTCACCTATACTTTGAGCAGCAGTGTAAATGGCAGGGCAAAACAAACATTGGAAACACAGCAGTTAAAAACGACTCGAGGAAAGAGGAACTGTTCATTCAAACTAAAGCTCTAACTGCTAGACATAGTTTTCAAATAAGCTGTCCCTCTTGAATTTGGCAGACAGGATCTTTTGGTTTCACAGGAAGGAGCAATTTTCATCGGAGCAGCTGTAGCCCAAGCTGCAGCAGTGATGAGACAGCTTGACAAATCAGGCCCTTTTAAGGTTACTGCCATTAAATTAGTCACTTGAAAACACTAAATATCAGCTTGTAAGATGATCTTTTTAGTAGGCAAAGGCCTTTTAATTTTTATTAGAGCAATTAGTCCTTTTATAAGTCTCAAAATAAAATTAATCATTGTGGTAATACAGCATGAAATAACTCCCCTGGTTTCAGTCAGGCACAGGAATTTCAAGGAGGGTTTTTTGTTGTTGTTCATTTGCTTTGAGGGGGTGGTGTCTTTTTCCTCTCCATTTGCAGCAAGCTTTATATGTAAGCATAGGTTTGGAGGCACAGGTCTCTGAAGGCAGTGCTGTGCTCAGGAGGGAAGCTCGCCAAAAAGGGAATTCCTTTGCTTTTCTCGATCACATCTTCTCCTTTCATCTGAATACACAGACAGCCCCAGTGCAGTCTCCCATGAAACAGTGAAATGACACATCCATATAAAAAAAAAAGGAGATGTTAGAAAGGTATAATTATAACCCAGTCCCTTCACTGTCTCTTTTTCTCCTCCAAGACTAGTTCTACTTGGATAAATAACAACGTTTTCCTTCATTTACATTTTTAATGTCTTGTTTACCTTTTCCAAGCCATCAGGGTACAGAGCAGTTTTCAAATACTTTCTCGACATATTTTTAACCACTGCAGTATAAAATGTTTTTATTTTGCTGTTATCTTTGCTTTTTCTTAAATTAATCCTCTCATTTGTGTATTAAAAATTGCATACTTTTATTAATGCACACAATCACTTGTACAGTACTCCTTGTGTAAGTACAAAGCATCAAAGTCAAGGTACCAAATAAAAATTCCCTAATAGCTAAAGCATTGATTTTACTTTACTTAACTGCAGAAGTTTAAGATGTTATTTAACCACAACTCTTTGTTCTGTGTTTCTGCTTGACCTCAGTAAGTGGCTGCAATCCTCTTGTTCAACCACTTCACAGCAAGTTGGCATTTCAGCTCAGCCTTTAGGTATCTGTTAACTTAATAACCATACTTTTCCCCAAAATGTCGGTGGAATAAAGGCACAGTTTCCGCAAATCTCCAGTGGGAATGGTGAGCCTACAAAAAACCCCAGTGAATGCTGCTGGGCCCAGGAACAATAAACCAGTGCAGTGAGGTTCTTCAGTGTTCAGCTGTCAGAAGTCATGGCCTCTGATCTCACAAATCCTGACAAGTTCTAAGCTCTCTACAAGTGAGAAATTGAATGGGATTAATCAAATTCATACACATAAGTATGTGGCTGTGCTTCCAGATGCATGACATAATAATGTTGGCAGCATGATACAATGGAATTATCCAAATATTGCCAGAAGACCTCCCTATTTAGGAGTTAAAATCTAGCAGTCAATCATCTCCATTTTAAGCATTCTTTAAGAGCACATGAAACAACCAAACTAAAATAGCAGTCAAAGCATCATACTGTGAATGTAGTAATGATATTTCCATTTCAACATTTAAATCATCATTTAAATATTGCAACAGCTTAAAGTATTTATGCACATGCACTCACAACATTTAATAATTGCATCACCGAGACTTCAGTGTGAGGTTAATTTTATTTAACTACAGAAATCTGCAGCTCAGCTAGTCCTCAGCTTGCTTTGTGATTAGTGGAGAGAAGTAGCCCTTGGAAAGCCTTTAGTGAATATACTGTCATAACAAAGGAGGAATTTGAGGTCTTTCCAGGAATCTCCAGTGTAGTTATCCACATCTTGTCAAATGAGTCCTGCCCTTATTGAATAGATGTCCTTGTCTGTATCTCTACTTTCCTGAAAGTAGTTGATGTCTTCTAGTCTTTAGCAAGTAAAATCTTAATTAGATTTTTGTTAAAGCTGATATACACTGCAGAGGAATATTGACTTTAACATTACTTTCCTGTTTTTCTGCCACATTTCGGCTTGAAACATCCCCTTTTAGCTGATTGTTCCAGTTTTGTCTTATAGCACTTTGAAGTCTTCCATTTTGATAAACAGAAACAACCTTTTTTTTTTTTTTTACATTTCCAAAACAGATGTCTGAATCCTCTTTCCTCACTTTAAGTCTGTGGTACTTTGACTCATTGTGTCAGTCTCCTGCTAGACACAAATTCCATATTCTGGCTTGCCTCAATACCAAAGGTGATCTCACAATTTACTTCAAATATCAGAGCAGTTGATAGGTCTCAGAATGGCCTTCCTAAAGGAATCTAGGATGCTAAACCCAATTTTTTTTGTAAAGTGGAGCTTTATAAATTTACTTAAAATTCTGTCTGATGCGGTTGCTTTCAATGACAGGGAGCTGTGAGAGAGAACCTGGTAACTGAGTAATCCATTTCTGTGTGCTGTGTTCCATCTCCGGGTGCCAGGTTCCTCTGTCCCTCAGTGACAATGACATCATGGATAAGCACATGGTGGGTTAAGGATGTAACTGTATTTCAGTGTGATCAAGAAGATTTGGTAATTTTTATCACATACTCAGAACCTGTTCCAAGAATAGAGAACAAGAACTCTTAGAAAAATATGAACAAAGCTATTTTCTTTTTTTACTTTTTGTGTGACCAAGAGGAAATGCTTGTCAGTATTTGCTGATCAGCAGGAATATTACAGTTCTCTGTGCACTTCTCTATAGCTTTGGGGAAGAAAAGGACTTTAGCTCTCCTTTCTTTAAACTGTCTGCTCAGCACAGGACAAGAGATTTCACCTCTTGTTTCCTACCACTGGTTGGATTGCATGGTTCAGTTATGTGGCTTTGAATTAACCATACAAATGATAATTGCAATTATAACTATAAGAAATTATAGCTTAATAACAAGCTGTATTTTATAAAGAAAAGCTGAGTTTGCTGTAGTAGAAGAACCATTTCCTGAACCACATGCAGGGGCCATTTGCAAAATAACTTATGTGTTACAATTCCGTGCTGGCTTGGTAGTTCAGTGAAAGAAGCTGTCCTCTGGTGGGAAAACATTGATCTGTTCTGTGATGGTTCCATGATCTACTCAATCAGCAATGTAAAGTGAGAGATTGGCCCCCAGGTCCGTGTCATGTCAGCTGCCTAATGCCATTGATTTACGAGCCCCCGATTCTCATTCTAATGAATATAGCTGCTCACATCAATATAATAGGCTCACATATTGTTGAAGATGCAGTGTTAAATAAAAATAATGTTTAAAAATGTTGGAAGAAATTATTAAGGTTTGTGTGAAGGAATTATGTTTGTTTGAGTGAGGCAAAGGCAAGAGCACGTGTGGTATAAAGGGGTTGAATGTCTGGAGCTACACTGTTCTTGTTACAATGTGTTGGATGTATTCTAGTAATCAGTGTTGTCTCATGTGTGAAAACAACATTGTGATGCAGATTGTAGCTGTCAGATGACTCTCAATTATAAAACAGTCTTTGGAGACTGAGAAATGGAACCATGCAGTAAATGACACAATTTATTAATCAAATTTATCATCTTACTCTTCTTTTCCTGAAGCTGAGAAGTTACTTGTGAATTCACTGCACTCATTGCTCCTAATTATAATCACATGTGAAGAAGCTGGCTTCTGGACACCAGCTGATGCTACTCGTGTTTTACTGAATCATATAAGACACATGACCCTCCTTGTGCAAGCATCAGATCAGGGCATTTGTGTTCTTGTGACTGAACGCAATTAATCTAGTAGTTCTGAGTCAGTGGAGTTTCAGTGACTTTGCATCTCTCAAAAACCTCAAGTAAATGAAATTGAGAATTTGATTTGATAGTAAGGAAAAAAATCTTTCCTCCTGGTGTTAGAAGGGTTACGATTTCCATTATTTGTACCCGAACTCCTATTAATTCATGGCAAGGCTCTGAAATGGATTGACTCAGTGAGATTACCTGATGTAAATAGACATGATTTTTAAAGAAATTGTGTAAATCATTCAGGAAGTCAGCAAATTCTAACTACATGAGGTTTTTGTTTACTATTGTAGAAAATTATTGTAGAAAATTATTGTAGAAAATTATTGTAGAAAATTAGTGAACATGTGATCAAACTTTACCAAATGCTCCCTAAACTGACAATTTAGACAATGGTGTTACTCAAGTGGGAATTCTATTCCACACCTGACATTGGAAAGTTTAGAAATTTCTTCTCTGCCTGATTTTATGTAAAGAAATACCTTCTGGTATAGATGAAAGGACTTACTGACATGAGGAGATTCATTCACAAACTTATCTATGTTTTTGTTCACTTTTACTGAATACCTACTGAAAAGTATTTTTCCTTTCTACTTGTCTAGTTAACCTAATCGAAGAGTTCAGTCTTCCTACAGTGGAGTAAGTCTTTCTGCATGCATAGTGATTATTTTATTGGGTTAAATCCATTCCCCACACATTCCAGAATAAGACCTCTTCAAGAGTTATGGGATAAGGCAGTCATTAGATGTATGGGCCTAGTTGACCACAGCTCATAGGCCAATAAATCCTCAGAGTTCTGGAGACACTTTCATTTTATAATTTAGTAGAGAATCATATATTTTATGGAGAGAATTTTGCCACCCCTTAGTGAATCTTGTGTAGGATATTTGCCAAGATTGTCATCTAGCATCTGAAAGTAGAGGAAATGCATTCATTTCGGTAGCATTACTCATGATCTGTGGCAGCTCAAGGGATGTTAAATTTAACCCCGCTTTAGCTAAAAATCTTTCAGCAAATGGCAGAAAAGCTAAAAGTTGCCTAATATCATTGAAACCCAATCTATTTGTTCCTGCATTGTGGAAAAGAGAGCAAAGGATGCTAATGACCAACTATTTTAGCTCATTTTGATCTCCTGATATAATGTATAAGACAAAGTTGTAGATACTGAAAATTCTCAGTACTTCATTTAAAACACAGGTTAACTAGAACATAAACCCCACCCTGAATCTAACTTGTAAAAACCTATTAAAAATAATGCAATTTGATTAATTAGTCAAACTGAGGTCTGAAACAAGAAACATGTTTATGCACTTAAATCTGACCCTCAAAATAGTCCCAGCAAATCCTAACGGAGGGGCTTAGGGTCTGGGGGTAAAATAACTTGAAGTTTGGGGAGCAAAGTACTAACATTTTTGATTCTGTTAATATAGGATTATAAAGTTCTCAGTGATTTCCCTGTGCTTATTTTCTAGAAATAAGACAGCCAAGTAAAACGTCTGTTGAGACCTCATCCCTTCAGTTCACACCTCAACACTGATTTTTATACTGCAGTACTGGACCACGAATTTCGGTGACTGAGGTATGCCAAAATCTATATTTCTACTTTTTGGTAAAAAAAGGTTGGCAATACAGTACAGATATTAATACCTTCAGTTCCATCACTAAATCAGGCCCTTTACTAGAAGGTGCAGCCTAGAAAAAGCACAAGTTTTCATGGAAGTAGATGAGGGAAGGAATCTATTATAAACTGCAATGTGGTTACTGAGGACTCATCAGAGGCATATTTTTCTATGTTATTTCTAAGCATGAGTCTGTCTTTTGCCTTTAAGAGGCATTTGCATTACAGGATGTTTCCACAAAATGATTTGGCACTTCAATTCATTATTTATCCTTCTAAAACAAAGCTGACCTAAAATCTCCATGCTGCAGAGTGTTGCTGTAGCAATGTTAATATTAATGTTGTTTTTTTAACTCCCACACTGGTGGATTTAGGTAATAGGGATAATTGCAAACTCTTAAAAACATTATGCTGTGTTTTATCTTCTGAATTTTTGGTCACAGCAGTCACTTTAAACCATGCAGCATTAGGTGCTTCTACCTGCGGTTTTATTTTGGCCTGTGTGCTGTTTTAGATATGGGACCATAGCTAAATTTTAGCACCACTAAAAGGAAGGGCTCTCCTCTAGAAGTGAACTGGTGTCTTCACAGAGAGGGAAAAAAGAAACGTAGACCCATTTAAAGCCCTCTGTTCTCAGGATATCTGAGAAGAGCCTTCAGTTTCTGAATTCTGCTTATTCCTTATGATGAACTGTTGGTTTCATGAAAGAAAGCTTCTGCTGAATGGTGTGCATGTTCTTGAATTCCTGTGGATATCAGTAGAACTGAAGTGCAAGATTAAATTCTAGCATATACATTTCTTAAAGGAGCTGACTAAGGCATATCAAAATAATGTTACCAACTTCTTCTTGGATTAATTTTTCTGCTTGATTAGTGAGTTAAATCAGCTCACCAAGTACTAGATTTGAATCAAAGCAGAAACATCAGTTTCAGGTTGGTGGTAAGGGGAAAGGATTTAGACTGTCCCTTCTGATATTATCAAGATATTCCATTATCTTATTTATGCAAGAATTTCAGAGCTTGTCCTTGGCTCATGAGTTAAGTCTTACCTACTGAGTCCTAAAGAAAGTGATTCAACTGGAGCATTTTTAAATGCTTATTGATATCCTTAGTAATCTATTTAAATATTTTTAAATTAATTTGTCCTTTCCTGACTACTCAATAGCATTGAATTAGTATGACTACAGGGAGGAAGAAACAGAGTCACACTTGTTGTTCATGGCATAGGTTCAAAGAAATTCTGCAAGAAATAATCTATCCCAAACAGACCAACCAATTCAGTTCTTATCCATGTAAAAGGATTGTGTGTTACTTCTCACATGCATGTAATGTAACTTCATCTTTCTATTTTCTATAATCTCAGTATTTCTTTCATATACAATTTTTTCCCCTCTTGTGTCCAGCTGTAGAAAAATGGAGACCAAGCTTAAACCTATGAATCAAGAACCAGTATAAACATTTGGGCTTTGGGTTTGGACCTGTGCTTTGAGATTGCCCTTCTCATTCTTTCTTTCCCCATGACCACTTTCCCTCTGGGTGGAATGATGCCACAGGAGTCAGAGGCACACATAATCAGCAGTGTAGTACATACTTCACAGGGAAATGTGGGACTTAGGCACTTATTTCCCTGGAATGAAGTGATGCAGGTGCTGCAAAGTCATGAGTGAAGTGATGTAGGCACTGTGATGGCATGAGCTGCACAAAGGAAGCATAATTGCTGGCTCTGCTTCTCTTTTAGAATCAGGAGGATGACAGCAATGTAAGTAAACCCCTAAGCTGTGGTCCACTGTTGTTTCAGATCCAGGTTCACAAAGATATTAATTCTTGCCGCCCATTATCCAAGTCTGTCTGTCAGAGAAGCTCCAAAATTTTACGTACAGTATATAAATATGTACAGTCTACAGTTTTCCTTCCACATGACAGGAACACTGCAATAGCCTTATGAAATACAATAACTTCTAGTTATCATATAATATGGCTCAAGGTGCATGTAAAGTAGAGAATTATACAGACATTATGAAGCATCCATATCCATGGAGAGCAAAGAAAAATGATATCCCATTTTCATGCGAGGTTTAGATTTTAAATTCTTTCTTGAGATAAAGACATTAATATTTTGATAGTAAAAGGTCATTTTTCAGTAGCACTCACAGATTGCCAGTAAAAGATAATACTTCCCTAGTGGACAAGTTTTTTTACAATATGTCTTCCACATGCTAATGAAATCCCCAGAAAGCAATGGCTGGTTCTGTAGTTTGCTAGATAAAGAAAAAAGAGGAAAAAAAGAGGACTTGGGAGAGCACTTTGTGCTGAATAATGTATCTGATTTATTTCATTCCTTTTTCTGCTTGCAGAATATCTAAAAATCCATTTAAATTTCAGATTTTTATGGATTTGTTTGTTATTCAGAAATGCTCAGTAAGCTCTTACTTCATTTTTGTATTCTTATTGAAATGCCACAACACAATCCAGTGGTGACCTAAGTAATACACTGTTGTTTTGTTTTCCTGATTGGATAACTTAAGTACTATACCTAGGAAGAAAGAAACATGTATCTGAAAATCTCTTAAAAACATATAATTTTATGAGTGTTATCACCAGTTGCAGAACTACAATTAGGGGCTGAAACACCTTAGGGCTCTTCTTCCCCCCTGAGAAATGCCTTTCAAAGTTCCCAGGAGATACAGCTGTTTTTCATTGATATGGAGAACTTGGAATCTTCAGCCAGCAGTGCTTAAGGAGCTAATTTAATGAGAAATAATAGCAGAAATAATTGGGAATTTTCTAATGATGAAATTTCACTCCTTGGGAAATTCCACTTTACTGTAACGGGAACTGCCCGCAGTAACATAACAGTTTTGAAGAAATTAAGGGCTTGGGAAATGTTAGGGAAGAGCAAGGCAGAAAAATAAAACTCACCCATACCTTGAGAGCCTGGTGATTTTTCTGCTCTGTGAGAAGTGGGAAAGACACCTTAGGTTGGATTTCTGCCTTGTTCAGTACAAAGCTTTGCCTCCTTCTGGGAATCCCAAATAATGACTTTCAGTCACCATAGATTGGCAGGATGTCTCTTTCTTGTTGGATAAATCCTGCTTTGCATGTTTAACTGTTTATTCAGCATATGATTTTCTTGAAACTCAATAATCTGTATTCTGGAGGAATAGTAAAATATCCAGACAGATTTTAATTCTGAAAAGTATCTTCTTTAGTTGTTCTTTTTGGAGCTAAAGATCAAAAATTGAAGCATTTTGTATAAGTCACTATAGACGTCTCTGGACTACAGGGGATCATTCCCCCTTCCTTCTCTCCAAGTTAAAATTTGAGTGTACATTATATAAATTAAGTCCATGTATTCAAAACAAATTTTTTGATCAGACAGTTAAAAAAAAAAAAAAAAAGAAGAATTTGAGCTAACCAGCACATGCCAGGTATTGAACAATTCATCCATTATCTTTAGTGAGAGATTACTCATTGTTCAGGTTCCACAGAATATTAATTTTAAATCACATTTGATTATGTACCTCACTAAACCACTATTTGATATGAACAATCACAGAAAGCTACAGAGCTAAATAAATAGAGAGAAAGCGAATCATAATAATAGTTAGTAATAATAGTAAATAATAATAGCAGCAACAAAATTAGCAACAACTGAAATGAGTCTTGGTAGTTGTAGATAAAAATATTTCATTAGAATTCAATATTGCAGTATTTTACTTGAAGATGAAGCCAGGATGGCTGTGAGTTGATACTGAGCAAGGAGGGTACTATTATTTAGAATGTGGTATTTTACACATTCGCACATTTGCCATGTGGAGATTTATGATGATGGCTATTTATGATTATATTGAGCCACTCTAAAGCTTCTAGTTTTGTTTACTCAATGTAAAGGAGAGGGATTCTCTAAAAGGAGATTCAAGTTCTTTCAAATAGCTCTTAATTGAGTTTCATACTTCTGCTTCTGTTTGAAATTGTGGCCTGTACAAGACAACAGTAGCTCTGCTGTTAAGTTCAGTGAGTCCAGCATTTTGTCTCACATTCTTGGTACTATTGACTGCACTTATCAAAGGCAGAGGGGCAAAAACTTTTCATGAGAGAAAATTAGATATCCCTTCAGAGACTCATCTCTTCCTTCCTTGTACCATTTCCCTGTCCTACTGACACCATTCATTGCCCCACCCTATTTATCAGCTTTCCAAAATCCCAGCAGTGACCTCGAAGCCTCAGCCCCCTATATTAGAAAATCTACTCTTTGTAATTCTGGCACAGCTGATTATTTTGTTTGTTTGTTTTGCTTGCTATTCCAAAATAATGTCACTTAACTGTAAAACCAAACAAAACCCTCCTATTGCCACAGTTGTGAGGCTTATGTTCTCACAGAATGGTTTGGGCTGGAAAGTACCTTTAAAGATTACCCAGTCCAACCTCACTGCCATGGGCAAGGACATCTTTCACAACTGCTCTCGGTGATATGTTACACTCTAAAATGATATGTTTCCCTCTGGTGCCCTATGGCACCTCTTTGTCTAGCGAACAATTGGTGCTGGAATACAATGCCATTAAACAGAAGGATTTGGAGGTTGATTCTGCAATGTTTTGCACCATGTGTATTCAGCTGTCTGTGTGATAAATGGGTGAAAAGTGCCTTTGTTCTAACTTGGTAGCACGGTGGGGCCACTGTGCAGAGCCGTAAGTGACAGCAGCAGCGAGAGAGCCAAGGGTGTTTGCCTTCTGACCCACATAAACCAAGATAACATCAACAAATACGACAATAGAAACAAAGTCAGGCAATCACTGGGGTTCTTTATCTGTTCCTCTAACGTAGAGTGTATCTTCAGGTAGAAAAAACAACTGTCACCCAAAAAAAGAGCTGAGGGGGCTGAAAATACAAGTTCCTTCATGCTTGCTAGAACAAGAAACCTTACAAGACAGAATCTCACTCACCAAAAGCTACTTTCCCTCGCTATCTTCCTCCTCTCCATCACTCAGCAGAGGATCTAGAGCACTGCATTTTTGGTTTACAAGGATTGTATATTGAAAAAGAATATTCCAAAAAGAAATCACTAGTACTGTTGCTACTTCTTTCAGGTCAAGATGATTTCTGTAACAGAAATGCAAATCTAATTTTAAGTTTCAGGTCAAATGGAAAACATTTTAAAATCCAGGATGAAATAGGATTTTCAATTATGAATTTCTTAATGTTTTCTGAATCCTCTTTTCTTCGTATTTCCTTCCTTTAAAATACTGTAGGGTTTAAGAACAAAAATATTTCATGTGATCATGATAAAAATAATAACATGAAATAGAATTCCAATATTTCAAGATAAATTTAAACTTTTAAAAATCTTGAATATGAAATATTGTGTGTGTGTGTTTTAGAGTGTGCATTTTTTCTTTCTTCCTTCCCCTGACCGTAATAACTAGCTTAATACTATTGTGGCTTCACTGTTAATTCTTGGTTTTCTCCACAGACATCCCCCTTTGAGAATTCTCACTCTTCAGAGAATCTAAACCCAAAGTTAAGGAGTTTTACTTAACAGCCCTGGGATTTAATTTTTGTTCTCAAGTCAAGAAGCTCTGAGGCATCTGTTTAAATTTAAACAGTTAACCCTTGTGTCCCTATTGACTTCAGTGGGAATAGTGGCGATCTGAAAGGTAATATGAATAAGTGCTTTTGTTGGTTCAGGACACTGCTGCCATTCTCACTGGAGTTCAGCAATGAATGTATGCAACAGAAAATATGTGTGGCACTTGAAACAGAGGGGGATTTAAAACACTGCACAGCCAGACCCGTATGCTGTGAAAATAATTCACAGTGCTGTATTTTTGATGCCTTCCTCTTGAAGTCAGATAAGTGTTGCAGAGTGGGAAAGGTTACACAGCTGCACACAGGCACATGCCAAGAGCTCTTATCTTCTTGGTGCCTTACCACACACTGAGCTGATGGGCTTATAAAATTAAGGATTAGTTTAACAGCACCTTTGAAGAGAAGTGTTATGGATGTTGTAGAGCAGTTGCTGGTAGAAAAAAAGCCAGCTCTAGTGAAGTTTAAGACAAACCAAATGCTGAAAAAGGTCAGGAGATCTTCACAACCCATGCAGGGGGTTATTTCTAAAGAGCAGTGATAGCACCACTGCCACGGAGGTATCACCAGCTCAGACTACACTACACTGCTGCAGTGCAGTCGGAGCAGACTACTTTTCGAGATGCCTGTTACCTTGAGAGAGGAGTATAATAATTAACTCATCCTGCACAAGTATTAATTATTTTTTTGACTGTAGGTAGTTCTCACAAACTCAGCAGTTCAGCCAGCACAACTCCCTGCCCACATTCCCATCATTGAAGGATGTGGGTAAGAAGGGGATGGCTCAGAGGAATGTAGCATTAAACTCACTATACTGGGGTTGACCAGGGGTTTGTAGAGCTTCATAAATCACCGTAAATCTGTCAGTGGCAGATTACAGAAAAAAATTTAATGATTAAACAACTATGCTTATATGATGAGATCAGGAAGCTGACTTGGCTGACATCACTTAGTTTTCAATTGAAACAGTTTCCTGGGCCATCTGGATAAAGGAATGAGGCTAGAATTACATGCCCAGGGCAGGAGGAAGTGCAGCACTTATGTCATCTTGAGCTGCTGTGAAACTGCAGTCTAAGAATGAGGGCAAGTACCGTTCGTCTCTCAGAGTCACACTGCTCACCTTTGGCTAATCGGTAATACAGAGATCCTCTGAGGCAAAGGTCGGATTTGGAGTGTAAAGGCTGATTTCCAGTAATGAGACCATCCTTTATGAATTTGATTAGAATCATAGATCTGTAGAATGGCTTGGGTTTCCAGGGACCTTAGAGGTCATCTGGGTCCATGGGCAGGGACACCTTTCACTTGACCAGGTGGTTCAAAGCACAATCTAACCTGGCCTTGAACATCTCCAGGGACTGGGCATCCACAACTTCTCTGGGCAACGTGTTCCAGTTCCTCGCCACCCACACAGTGGAGAATTTCTTCATTATATCCATTAAATCCATTGTATTTCCTTTAAAAGCCATTATTCCTTGTCCTAATCTCTCTTTCAACCTGTTTGTGCATCTGACTTCCCCAGAATCCTATGGCAGCTGGTTCTACAGCCTGTGTTCCTAAACAAAGTACGTTGCTTTGAATAGGAAGAAGGATGTATATCCTTGCTCCTCTGCCCAGTCACGTAATGTAATCAGAACTGAACTCCAGATCTGGTCACTGAGCTGTTCTAAAAACAAACAAAAAAAGAAAATATTTGAAATAAAACTGAAAACTACTCATGTAAACCTGTCTTTTATCCCCAGTCTCTCATTTTATCAGGAAAGAAATTGTTTCAGGATTTTTCTCAAAGAAGTTGAGTATTCTGCTTTAAACTACAATACAAGAAAATTGCAGACTGGGACTGTTCATTCCATTCTTAGTTTAACAGACAGAAGATATGAAGGCTGTGCCACTCTGCTTGCCCTTTAGCAGCAGAAGAAAATTATTGAGTCTTTGCACACCTCAAAAGTATGTCCTGACTCCATATTTAATAAGCTCCCTTGCTTGTATCCACAAAGAACATGGAGGAGAACTTTTATTCATAGAACAAAGAAATCTATAACCAAATATGCTGTCCCAAGAATCAAAGTCAGTCTCATCACGTATGTCAAAGATCCCCTCTTATGAAAATTTTTGAATGACCGATATGGCTAAGGAGGGAAAAGTTAATTTTTCAAGAAATCATAAGTTCAATGCTCTTATTGAAAAGTCTGGATTGTTGCTATATTTGCTGCAGAGATTTGACAAAAGAAAATATAAGTTCTTTCTAAGGAAAATGGTGATCATACTTATAATCTTTTTGTATCTATGAAATACAAACATTTTAAAGTCTCTGCACTGGGATTTTATCATCTCAGTTACTCAGCTGCAGTTACTGTAAAAACAAGGATAAGCTTTGCATTATTAACTAATGTATTCTTTTCCAGACTAAAACAAAACCATTTCTTCTGGCATATTGTCACTTTGGTTAATCTTAAACAAGGGAAAATCCTGAAAGTAGGCTTACTGTTCTAATAGACCTGGTTTTGATTTAAGGTCAGGGCTCTCATGTCTCTGCTGGCTCTTCAACGCTGTCTTCACCCTGTTCCAAGCAAAGCTCCTCTGGACACGCGTGTGTGCTGTCTGCTGTTCGGTTGTTTTTCACTGTTACAAGCAGTAAAGCTGTCACATTGCAGGGAGGGCTGGGGATTTTGCTGTCATAGTTAGAGGACCTCAGTTAGTTCACATGATGTCTGTGAGGTTTTGGAGTCGGTTAGGCCAACACAAGAACAGACATGTGCTACAGGCTTCATTATGGTGTCGGGAATAGAACAGTGAATAAACGTCATTTAATGACAGCTACAAATGCAGAGAGTCACAGAAGGTTAAGTATGTTTCTAAAAATAAATACAATATATTCACATGTCGATGACTAAAATTAAATATCCAAAGCTTTGTATAAGTTCCTTAATAAAACACTATTCTTAAAGCTGGCAAGCTGCTATGCCTGACACAAAGTAAAAAAGGTCTTCTGGCAGTTCAGACTTAGTCTAGGGAAGTCACATTTGGTATTTGGGATCTTTTTCCTCCTCCATTTCTTTTCAGTTGCCTTGTATTGTTCTTCCAGTTTTTAAAAAACTTCCCCCATTTTCTTGATTCTCTTCTGTTTGGATACTCCTTCAAGCACCTCCTGACATAGCCCTGTGATCAGGATGTTAAAATAGCTGAATTGTCCAAGTACAGTTGAAAAGATAACAGATTTCTGTGGCTAAAAGTTGAACCAGCCAAACTAGCCATGGAGGTTTTTTTTTTGTCAAAATCTGAAAACAAGATCAGCTTCCATTTAAGTTCAAAAGCAATTAAACTGAAGAGAATATAGGAAGCTGCTGTTTTCCAAACATGTCTGTGTGCCTTTATAGCCTATGACCCTTGGCCAGTTTAATGAGGCTGAGGTCAGGTCTGTAATACAAAATTTTGCTGGAGCAGCTCTGTTGATGAGGAGGGTGGTAAAGTGTGATGTGTGATTGACAGAACTGCGCTGGTGAAATTGCTGGTGTAAGCCCAGTCATATTGGCAAAACTGAGCTTTTGCTGAGGCTTCCTTTTATTCTGCAGAGTGTGGGGGGAGGGGGAAGGAGAGCAGTGAGATTAAGTGATTCCAAGCAAATCACAACTTTATTTGTATAAAATGCATTTGTATTAGGAAGGCTTTGCTGCTGAAATTTATCAGTGATTAGAATCAGCCAGTCAGTTGTAGCGTCTCACACTGGCAGCCCAGGTCTGTGCATTGGTGCCGGGGTAGGATAAGTAGGTGACATACAAAGGGTCTGCATTTACAAAGGGGTCTCTGATGCCCCTTTTCTAAGTGAAAGTATAGCAAACAGAAAAAAAAAGAAAGATCTCACTGTTACTGAAGAGGCATCCCAGATTTTAACTTGGAAATGAAACACCCCCTCATTTGGCACCCAGGGATCACAGAAATCTGTGATCGCTGAAGAGTCTTTAAAAAGCTGAAAAGTAGTAGTGGTGTATATATTGGTACATATATACCTTCTTAAAGAAGTGATGCAATCAGATTGTTTTAATCTGGGCACCAAGTATCCAAAGAAAAGTAGTGGCTCATTTAGAACCGTCAGCTCTATTGGGTAATTACTTTAATTAAATAGTTTTTGAAAACTGCACATTAGCTACATGACAGATCAGAATTGTTTTGGTCTATTGAGTAATTATTTAATTAGGCCACATTTTAAAAACTGTTTATCTCTCATATAATGGTTGGAACCAACTCCTTCTGGTTTATTTTGTAATTATTTAAAGAGGCCAAATGTATCCATTGCAAAAAATCCTGTCCAAGCACAGTGCCACAATGTGCTGCAGAGGAAATGGAATAAAAAAAAAAATTCCAAGGTGTTTTAATAAGGGTTTACTACATGCAGGAAGCAAATGCCTTTCATTGGTAATATTACAAGAATTGAAGCAAGGAGGACAGAAAGGCTACAGACTTTGGGCAGAAGGGCCAATGCAAAAGGCTAAAAATTAATAAGAAGGAAAATGTTAGCCACTTTTGTCAGACCATCTATGCAAAGGTAAAAGTGGAAAGCAGCCAGGAGTCACCTTTTTTAATCTAGCCAAGGGAAAATGAGTCAGGGATACAAGATATTCTGGCAAGGTAAAAATGAATCAGAGCTCTTAATTAAGCAGAGATAAAAGATCAAAGCAGAAGCATGGTCTAAGGAAACTTTGTTTCTTTGTAAAAAAATCAGCCTGGATTAGAAGGGAATGATGATCCAACATAATTTTTTAACTAGGGAGATCTACATACCAGATATGACCCTGTCAACACTGAAGTCAGTGCCACAACTTCCAGTCCTTTGAATGAGAGAAAACCTGAATGTGTGCCACTTCAAAAATTAATTATATTTTTCAAGGAGCCTTCTAGCAATGGAAAATACTATTCCAAAACATGCTTAAAATACTTAAAAAATGTTTTGGTGGTATATGCATGGATGAATGTGTATTTTGCTAAGACGTTTAATAATACTATTTAAAAAAGACAGAAAAGTATGGAAAAAGAGCTGCAAAACCTAAGAGTCTTAGGGAATTTTTGTACGTACAGGAGACTTTTACAACATTCTTGCCAACCAGTCACAGATATGTGATTCAGTTTATGAGTGCTGGATTTCATGGGGTGATGGTGTTTTTAAAGAAACACAAAAGACTGAAGGGATACAGAAACTGTGGAAATGGAAGAAACATAAGAGAGCAGCAGCATTTACCCACAGCATCCCACTGTGAGGAATTATATTCTTCTGCATGATGTTTTGAAGGTGGATAAGGCAGAAAAAGTTAAGGCAGAACAGTGGCAAAGTAAAAGGAATGGAATCGCAAATAATGATCATGTTGCTGTAGCTGTTATGTCTAACCTTGCTTTACCGAAATAGCAAAAGTTTCCAATCAAAAGATGAGACTTATTTCTGTAGCTGTAATATATGAGACCTTTGCCCTTAATCCATCCAGAATTAGAATTATGGCAATTTAACAAATTTCTACCCATCAGTAGAGCTTCAGGAATTGTCTGTGTGCACACCATGAGCAGTGTCTGGCAGGAGGTCTGAATCTGTTCAAGGGAGACTTACTTTACGCCACACTATCTCAAAACCGGGAAGAGCTTTTGAACATTCATAGCAGTTCCATGCTTCCCTAGCACTGCCATGGGTCTGAGCCAGTCAGCTCCTGAATTACTTGGGAAAACTTACTTGGCTTCTGAAGATGAGTGAGTCACAAAGCTCAGGGGCAGAAGGCTTTTAAATCCACAAGGCATCATGAGTTTATCATATTTGAACTCACATAACTATTTTCATCCAGTTGGTCTGTATGGGGACCAAAGCATATTGTTCGTCTATATCTTACACAGTTGAAGTCTCAAGGAAAAAAACCTGAAAGAGGAAAAAAGAGGAGGAAATAGGCAAAAGCTCATGATGCCCAAACTGCTGCTAATCTGGATTTATGTGGAATCTGAGTCATTCATATTAATTCTTCTATATACTCCCCTCCTCAACTCAGTGTCTACCTAAAAGGATATAGTTAACGGTTTTTAAAATTCCCCAGGCCTCAGTTCCTGCAAGGGTAATGTTTCTGGACAGAAGTCAAAAAATTGCCTTGGCTTCATCTCAGGAGGTCCTTCAGACATTCTTTCTACTATTTTCTCTGATTCTTTCCAGACTATTGTCTCTTGCCAGAATCCCCTCTGAGCTTTGTTGGAAAAAACCCCTATGTACTTCACTTGACTTTGTTTTTCCTTCTTTTGGTCTCTGGGTATTGGGGCAGATTTCTCTTTCCAAGGAAAAATCTGTTTAAGTGGCTAAGAGTAGGAAAGTTTGAGGAGTTTCACTGTTTCCCTCACATCATTCTTTGTGTCAACGTGCAGAGGAAATGAGGCAAGAATGGGGAGAGGAAAAAGGGCTGGATGGTGATCTTTAAGTTGAGTATTTAAAGTGATTTTGTCCTTAAAATCCTGAGGATCCCTGAGGCTTGTACCTCCTCACAGGACCTCAATCCACATCTCTCTAATCGAGTGTGTCATGGCAGGACACTCACGCCACTGAAGGCACGTAGAAGTGATGCTGAGTTGGCTGAACAGTGGGATAAAATAGAGGGCTCTAGAGAGATGAGGAGCAACCTCCTCGCACAGAATTTATATTGTACACCTTCCTAAGCTTTCGTTGCTCAAAGAAACATGTCACTTGACCTTCTTCTTTCTGAGTCAGTGGCCCAATACTAAAAGGAAGGGACAAAAAGGATATGGGCCTAGGTAGGACTTCAGTCAGCATGAGCTGAATCAGACTCAGAGCTCATCTTCCATGCTTTTGGCTGCTTCCTATTCCTTCCTATGTCTCTGATATAAAGGAGAGATTATCTCTGTCTGCCATGGGGAAATGCCATGGGCTGGGGGTGTTATACCCCCTTCAAAGCATTAAAGCAATGTATAGCTCCTAAGAAGCTCAAATGTTTTTTCCTCCATCTGGAAAAAGAAACAGCTTGACATACTTTATTTATAGCTAAATTTTAGCTACTTTTAACCTCTCTAGTAAAAGACATTGATATGAACTTTATGGTATTTTACTTGGATTCATCCCATTTGAGAATTACACAAGTGTAAAAAATATGTTTGAAAATATGAAGTTGATTCTTTTAATACAAGCAAGTAACTCTGAGAGCCTCTGTTTATTTGTATGTAAAATCTGAGAAAGGAAGGAAAATTGGTTTTGGGCAGTTCTTATGGCAGTCCATTATAGGCCAAGTTTCAAATTTTGAAGCCAAGTATATTTTTACAAGTCAGTTATAAATCTTCTGTAAATATTATTTCTATTTGATTACTAACATCAGCTGAACTGTAGAACCAAAAAGATTCTGCAGGGAAGCTCATGGATCCCTTCAGCCCTGACAGTGTCTGTCAGAGGGAGACCTTGGTTCTAGCACTGCCATGGTTCTCTATTGTGGCAAAACATGATAATACATGTGAAAATCATCATGGATTTATAGAGATCATGTCATATTCTGACCAACGTTGCCTAAATCATGCTTCAGGAAACCCTCCAAAGTTCCTATTTAGTGCTCTGAATTTTATTTCCAGCATAGCTGATTGCCAGGATATTTGTGCATGAATTAAATTTTATTGCCTCATTATACTTGACTGATTTATGTAGAGGCATTTGTGTAACGATGAGCGAACCATTAGAAGATTTTAAGGCTTTGGTTCACTGCAGGGAAAATTTCTGCTGTTTCAATCTCACTATTGGTTTGGAGTTCCCAAGAACGGGCTTTCTCATCACATTTTCCCCAGTATTTCCTAGTAATAAACCTGGCTAAAGCAACACATTTGCTCTCAGTCAGGATTTACAGAGGTTTCTCAGAAGTGCTGTGGTTGTCATTCTGGAGTAGTGGAATTTCCTTTGCTCGTAAAAGGAAATTTTAGGGCAATGACAGCTTGTTTCAATACATTTGTAATGCCGTTTTTCTCTCTGAGGGGTGCACTTTTAAAGCTAGGGAAGAAATAAGACAGTTGATAGAAGCAGATGTCTCCTTACTTTCCGTGTTGGTTTCGTGTCGCCAGGGATTTAGAGTGGCAGAAATGGCTGATGCCATTTTCCTTTGCACTGGGAGCCTGGAAAATGGACAGAGACTGGACAATGGGCAGAGGCTGAGGAAGCCCATGTGCAGGCAGGTGAAAGGGGACCTGCCAAGACACAGCATGGGATGGTGGCTTCCCATAGAGGTCAGCTGGGGGCTGCAGTGGCTCCCTGGGGCCACAGTCAGTGTCCCTCTGGGCCCCAGCCAGGAGCAGGACAGCCTCAGTCCTGGGCACTGGGGACAGGGACAGGACAGGGTGTCAGCCACGGGTGGGCCGACAGCACAAGGGACCTTGGGCTGCCAGCACAGGGACTGACAGACCTCAGGGGGCTAAAAGGGTGTCTTGTGCTATGGCTGTAACAAGAGGACCCTGGAGGGCTGGACAGGCACAGGGAGGCTCATCAGTCCCTTCAGCCCTGACAGTGTCTTCCAGAGGGAAACCTTGGTACCAGCACTGCCATGGCTGCAAAGCTAAAAACTGTGACCATGTGCTGCGTAAGTGCTGTGCAGCTGCAGCAAAACCCTCAGGACAAATGCCCCAGAAGGTGGGTGGAGGCAGCACTGCATCTTATCCCGCAGCTGGTTCCTGCACATCACCACAGGGGCTGCTCCTTGGGATGGGCTCAGAGAGCTGAACTCGCACTGTGACACTGGCAGAGCTCAGCTGGAGGGTGGACACGTGGTGCCTTGTCCCCAAGAGACTGAGGAGACCAGGTGGGAGCTGGGCACAAGCACAAGCCTCTGGAAAGCACCTGAGGCTGAAAAGGAAGGTGTTTTTGGAGAGTTAATGTCTGTTGCATGTGACAACCCCTTGCTGCACGTCTTTTCTGGATCACTTTTTGGACTTCACTGCCTACATTTCATCCAACTTCCATTTCAGGCACCAAGTAGGCGCTCTGGAACTCATCTTCCAGTCCTCTCTTCATAACAGAGCTCCAAAAAAAGGCAGTGACAATACACAAAACCCACCAACCTGCTGGGAAGTGGTGCTCAATATGTGTTTCCGTGTGTTTGGCTATTTTGAGCACAAAAGCAAACTTTTGTTTTGTGTTTTCTCAATTGTTGCCACTCATCTAAAAGTGACAAAATGAGTGCTGACTGAAAGAAACCTCAGTCTCTGATTGAAGAACCTCTAATGTCAGAAAGTTATTATTTGGGGGCTCTGATGAAGAGGAGAAAAATGTTCTCTTTTCTCCTGCCATTGTCTCATGTCATTTTGGAAGCTTCTCCAAACAGCTCTATTTTTTAAATGGGAAATTAAAGACAGCACAAAACCTTTTAAAAGTTTTCCTCAATATTAGTGTAAACATATGTGTTCTCTAGAAAGTATAGCTAGTTTGGCTTTACTTCTGAAGATTTGAAGATATCTGAGCTGGATTTGCTCTGGCTAACTCCAGAGCTGGAGCTGGGTGAGGGGACACTGTTGGTAGCTTAAGTTCAAAATCATCTCTACAGATTTTGCATCATCTCTTGATTATGAAATTCCCTGAGGATTTCATGGACTTTGCCGATACAGAGCACAGACCTCTGCTGCAATCTTTCATGCAGTTCAGATTTGCCTTCAGCCTTAGTGCACCTCACAAACTCATGTCACCCCAGGGATGGAAATCTTAGATTTAAAGCCTAGATATAAACAAAGAGGCCCTCCAACCTCCATTTAGAAAGAAATAGAATTACTTCTGTGTTAAAGATGTGATTTTTCCCCACAGAACACCAGAATCATATAGATTTTAATTATTATTAGCAATAATGGCCTGAATTCTCAAGTCTCATATCATGTGTCCATCCATGAGAGGTAATGGGGCTGCATGACATGCAGATATTACCCAGAATCTCTGGTAGCCAGAGCATTCAAATTGTGTTACTTTGTGCCAGTCTTCTGAGTTATTTGTCATATGAAATAGATAAAGAAAATGCCAATACTCAGTATCATACCATATTTTGTTTTCTACTCTAAATACCTTTCTTTCAGATGGCACTTTGGATTAAAACATGCAAAAGGTTTAATCTTGTGTATTGATGGCTTTTTCTGTATTTAAACTTTGATTTTATTAAGCATGTAGCTGAATTTCCTGCTATCCAAAATTTAAGAAAAATTCCAACCCTGATATACTGGAGTTTAATTTTTCCTTTTCTTCTTTCTTTTTTTTTNTTTTTTTTTTTTTTTTTTTTTTTTTTTTTTCCTTTTTCCCCCCCTTTCTTTTTTTTTCCCTCTTTTTTTTTTTTTTTTTTTTAATTTTCCCCTGCACCTATGGCTTTCTATCAGTATGGAGTCTTAAGGCCAATACTTAATCCCACTCTTTTATCTCAGAACGAGCAGGGGAGTTCTGAACAGCTAACTATTCTCATAAACTCCCAAGCTTAAAAACCCCACAGCACCCCTTGGCCCATCACTCTTGCAAAGGGTGTTGAATTTTGTACAGATTAATGTGGGATGCTGAGGTATTTGCTTTTGATGCATGATATATAAAGGATCTGTTGAGTACCTTGGTTTGATTTTAAGATAATCACATTTATTTCTTGTTTGCATAACCATAATTTCAAAATAAGTTAAGTGCCTTAGGCAATTTCTGCAGTCTTCTCTTTCACAAAGGGGAACTAAGGGCAAAAAGAAGGATACAGAAAAAATAATAGTTATTTTTTCCCCCTGGCTCACACAGGTTTAGCTGAAGGCTTTAATTGTTCTTAAGCAATTAAGCTATGGTTTTGCTGCCTGAGCTCAGATTTTACATTTAGTTTTCTCTTATCAGACGTATACAATTTCAAATCCTATCTTGTAAGAATGGCCTTGTCTACATGCTTGTCTAACTTGTTTGACTGCCTCCAAAGCTGAGCTCTGTTGATGGGTTTTAGGTTCTGCGTCCCTTAAGGGTGTGCAAATATGACCCAGTCCTTGGTGCTACAGTTTTCTCCAAATGTGACTGAAAATTCAAACAAATGATCATTCTCATTTAGAAAGGAAATGCAGAAGGAATGTAAATAAAAGCAAAGAATATTCATTCATAAATAGTGGTGAATGCTTGTCAAAAGTTTATCATGGCCCAAAAATAGATATGTCTGTTCTTTCACGTATGTGCAACATTTTCACCAGCTTCTCAACATATTTGGAAGTAATCAGGGTACAGACACGAACCTAGAAGATTTTCTCTTCGGAATATTATGTAACTTCATCTATTTAGTCTTCTCCTTACAAAATGGGAACATGCTTTACTCATAATCATTTATAAAATTACTTCTCTCTATGAAACAGATTCTTTAATGTTAGCCTTAATAAAGCAATTACTGGATTGTTTGCAGTAGAAATTAGACACGAGTATAAATTTTCCGATCTACAGTGATTTTCTTTACTCCAGTCAAAGATACTCCAGTCAAAGATACTCCAGTCAAAGTCACCCATGATGATGTGCTTATCATTCTCAGTGCAGGTGTTCAACCTTTTGCAGAATAAATCTGCCCAAATATGTTAGATTTATGTCAGCTAAAAGGAAGCAAAATATACTTAATACTGTATAAAATCGCTTAAGAATAATTTTCGCTGAATAATTCTGCTCATATACTTTGTCGATTCTGAGAATTTAACTGATAAAACTGGAAATCAGGCAGAACCACTGAATGTCCTGTTTGACCCCAGGCATATCATTTTGCCTACTCCTGACTGGAAATGAGAAATTGTGTCATTTTTTGTGCTTATTTTCACATAACATTTTGATTTGAAGGTTTAAAGAGAGAATATGTCCTTTCCCATGAGATTATATTCTGATAATGCATCCTTCTCACTCTCACAAATCTACTTCTTATTGTTTTTAAGAGTTGACTTTCCTTCCAGCCATTATTGTTTGCTATTCCTTAAATGACAGAGCCCATATTTTTACTATTAAAATCTGACATTCAAATCACCCTTAAATTTTCTGTCTGATTAATTAATCAGGCAGAGGTCTTTCATACATGAATTTTAAAGTATTTTGTCTGTAACTTCAGGTTTTATTGTGTATCAATCACATGCATCCAACATAAGCAGAAAGAACCTTTCTGCTTTTCAGGAATCAAACTGCATGCAGGTTTGCATTCACACTTAAAAATGGCTACCGAAAAATGTGAAATATGTGAGGAAAAGAGTGCCACCAAAAATAGTGGCACTTAAGCCAAATAACTATATTCTAAAATTTTTCCTACATGAATTCTTCTGAAATCACTGGAAACTATCACTATGTACCTTGAGATGTGTTCTTTATTCATATTGTTTGCTTTTTTTTTCCCAAATGAAAGCTTAGAGATAACCTGCTGTGCACACCAAATGCAGATCTTTCCATGATAAAAGATTTTTTGCATTTGCTGGTCAGCTAATCATTTGATCATCTCTTAGATGGTTTAGTAGGTATTTTCATGCCCTATTTTTGCCCCTTTAGTAGAAGGAAGTTCAAGAGAAACTTTCCCTGGCAGTTGGGAAATGCATACTTAGGAAGAACATAGTATTTATTAATATTACAGTTATATATATATACACACGCACACAATTTTTTTTCCATGCAGCTTTAAACTTTCTTTCTTCATTGTTATTGATGATATTTAACACACAAAGAAATTACATTGTCTTCATCAACCAGTGATGGAAACTGGGCCAAATGTAGCTAAATAGGAGTGACATTTCTCCTATCAGTGCAAGGAGAGGGGTACATGTGTTCATTTGTGCTTGGAGCTTTCTTTCACTGTGTGTTGCAGAGAGCTCACAGGGTTCATTTTGCATGGAGGGACAGAATTCTTGTCAAAGCCGTCCCTTACACAGACCCATTTGTCACTCAGGTACCATGAACCTGCTGCATATTGGGGCAGCGGTTGCACCAGAGCCTGCAGGATGAACCAGAGGCCATCTGGAGATCTGGGTGAAGTTTCATTGTGTAGCTGAAGATTTTGCATTTATCATTTAAAACTGTGAAGATGTCAGAGAGGTTGCTTGGCTGGAGTCAGTCGGTTCCTTAGAAAGAAGATGGAGTAAAGTTGTCATCAATTGATGCCAGGTTTGACACTGTGAAGTCCAAGCAGTTACATCAGTTTTCCCAAGACACGTATCTACTTTCCATTCCCCTCATGCCTACTGATTTACTGAGTTATTCTGCATGTCTGTGTGTGCGCTTTAAAGTCTTTTTAAATATCACTAAATACCATCGTGTATTTAAAGACAGAATTATGGGCAGATCCTGAAGTATGCGGCCTACCAGATTTTGCCTTTGACTGCCATGCACTTTCTCTGACTTATGCTAAATATTTCAATTTCTATTTACTAAATAATACATTTTTTTTCCTTTTTTAAAAATCTTTCCTTTTTTACTCCTACACCTGGTATATCTTTACCCTTGAGTTTCCTTCATGTATTTGCTTTCAGGGTGCAGTTTATTTTCCCAGAATAGTGAAGAGTCAGACTTCTGTCAGACTTTAACTTCACTTACCTGTAATAGGAGATTTTCATTCACTACTTTCAGTGTTTAATAGCTGTGGAGACAATCATACCTCCTGCTGAGATGCTGTCCATCTGCTTCCAAGGTATTGTGACTAATGGGACTGAAAAATGATGCTCATCATATAACAGCAGTTTGAATGGGCATCAAGAGCTCTGCAATGTGAGCAGACACAAACTTTGAATAAAAAAGACAGGTCTTTCAGCACGTACCATTGGTTTCCCTAAATGTTCAATATTGATTGTTTTTCTCCTAGTTCTGTTTTCCTGCTGAATTCCCGTGTACTAATCAGAGTGAGAAAGTGTGCCAAAACTGCTAGGAGACTGTACACCACACCAGGGTCTGCCAGCTTAAAGGAGGCTGCTTAGGAGCTCTAATTCTACTTTCTTCTATTCTCATAGCAGAAAATATGGATTATAAGGATGTTGATGCCTTAGTATTTTCTAAGACATTATTTAATTAAAAATTGAGAGTAATAAAATTCCAGTTTTTACTGGCTCAATTCCACTTCTTACTGGCTCAGATTTGTCTGTTTTCATTGACTTGAGCGGTTCCATTGACAACAGTGAAGATACGTTCTAACTAGAAATTTTATCAGAGTTTTTTTAAAACCATATGTGTGTTTTAGTTCAATGAAAAATATGCAGGAGAGAGAAACACTTGGTATCCTGTGGTAAGTCAGTTTATGGAATGATAACTTCTGTGCTCTTTAACAATGTAGGTTGTGTCAGCCTTCCCAGTGTTTGTGCAGCCGTCTGAGAGAACAAAAAATGCAGCTTTCTGCCTCCTGGGGCAGCATCATTGGTGTACTGGAGCTGACAGCTCAGCTGCAGATTGTGCTCAGGACAATGTCACTAAACATATTAAGCACCTCCCCTTTTCATTAACGGTTTTAAAACAACCTGGAAGCACCGTTGACAATTGCAAATATGTTCCAGAGATGAGAGCAGGCATTAGTACTGCTGGAAGTGAGCAGAGCATCGGATCTCTCTGACTGTATTACCTGCCTCTACTACTGTTCTGTTCAAACACGGACTTTCACATAATATGCCCTCTAAAAGCTCTGTAGTGGCAGCTGTGCCTTTATCTCTGGTTTACATTGGAGGAAGTTAGAGTATAGCTAAACAACTTGCCTAAAGTCATACAGGAAGTATATAGTGAATAGAGAAGTTAAATGCTAGATTAGTTCAGTGTTTGTTAGACCTTTCTTCCTCATTAAATAATTCTTGATTTTGTAGATGAAAATGAAGGAGTTATTTACTGTGAAGTGAAGCATAGAACACAAATTCTAATGCTTTTACACGGCCAATCATAACACAGTAGATGTATCTGAGCAATTGCTTAATGCAAGCTGGAACTTAGCAGGAATCATAGCAAGACTTTTCTTGGAAATGCATGTCAGCTGCATAAAAATTGAAATTATTTTTGTGTAAATGATTCCCAGCAGTATTGTCCACAACTGTCAGAAAACTGGCTTTGTATGGAGCAGCAAACTACTACAAGTGAGTAGATCTGAAATGAAAGTGGGTAATGTAAAGCCTTCGCTCTCGGTTCACAATGTGCTGTCATAGCAGCACAGTCACTGAGCCTTGTGTGTGAAGAACTAAGACGTGATGTGGATGGTGGAAAACATTTAGGTATTTACAATTTGTTATTGCATACCAGAGAAACTGCGAGATAGTGAGATTAAGAGTATTATTGCCTGATAACACCATATCAAGCATCTTTACTGGGGTTGCACATCTTAATGCTTATCTCAGAACTATCCAGGGAGCTATCCAGGAGACTGGTTTCACAAAATGTCCTCTTCCCTACATTCAGAAGGATACAGAGATAGAGAAGAGGGGCAGTCTCTGGTTACAGACTTGCCACAAGGCATCCTAGTGAAAGATTAGTGAGACAGGATGGATGAGACTGGAATAATTTTATATAATCATACACAAAGTATCTTCTGCCATCCCATAGAACAAAACACTCCAAGTTGCCTTGAAAAGCCATGTGATTTCCATTAGATCTAGCCATGTGATTATTCTCAGGTCACTATTAATGGTCCCATCTATCACAATCTAGTGTGATACACAGTTCATCATCATTTCAGTTTATTTCGGTGAGCAGAGAGTTTGTTATGGTGGAGTGTTGCTGGAGGATACACTAGATGGCATTCTTGATAACTGTGCATTTCTCTATACTCTTAGTGATGCTCAAATATGGTTTAGGGATTCCTGGAATAATTTCAGCAAGTGTGCTAAATTCCCCATCTGTGGCAGATGCTTAAATGCTACACACACAGTTCTGGCTGCATGTCACTTTCCTGGATACAGACGAGTGGATAACTGGTGTTTAAGCTTTGACAGCTTGTTAACTAGTCGTCATGGAATTGCTGGGTTACCTGCTCAAAGACAGGAATCTCTGCAGTGCAAATCAGGTTGCCTCTACTGACTTCAAAGGGAGAAGGCTTCTTTATGTTAGCTTTGGATCTGCCCCATTGCCTTTAAAACTTATAGCCCTTGAAAGCTCTCCTGCGAAGAAGCCTGGGGCACACAATTATGACGACCTTCTTCATGATCTTATTGTAACATTCATCCTCTTTCCCCTTGTAATACTTGGCACCAACAAGTTGCATTTAATATTAGATAAAAACTAGCTTAAGGCAAACCCATTTCTGTTTACATTTTAAACTGCAGAGCATTCTTAGGGGATCTGTAAAAATAAGAGCCATGATGTCCATCTTTTCAAGGCCCTCATCTGCACCATATAAATTAGCATAATCAGTATTTAGAGTTCTTAAAGAAAATAAATCAATTGTATTTACATTTTTGTTAGCAATCCAGGAAATTCAATATAAGATTTGTTATCAATAAATATTTATGAAATCAAGATAATGTTTCTATTTGACACGTGTAGCAGTGGGAGGATTTTATGCTGCACTAATGTAAAAGAATGAAGTGTGATCAAACTGTCTGTGTTAGTTTGATTCAAAATGTCTAAGAAGGAAGTAATCTGTCAGTCAAGAATTATTACTCACTAGAGGGATATTTATCAATCATTCTAACTGAAAAGAAAATCAAAGAGCAGACTCAACCTAAATATTCATCATTACTCTGGCTTTTGAGGTTTCAGATATGGTTTCCTGGTCAGTGATTTTTTTTTTCGAATAAACCGCTACAAGGCACAAGCAAAAGAGACTCTTGATGAAAGCAGCTTCTTGTGTCTGTTCTTTATAGTCATCAGACTATGATCATCAAGCATGATCTGAAGTTTTGAATCATTGAGCTGAAAGAGATCTTAAACCTTCATCTAGTGCACATGCATGCTTTAAAACAGGGTGTAGTGTTTTCAATCTGTGTGAAATAACTTCTTCTGACCATCATTTGGTCATTGCTGTTTGCACAGCATTTTGAACATATGTTAAAACTAACTAAATAAACAATCTGATCCAGTCAGATATGTAAATATTAAATATGTTGAATATTAACTTGAACATTCAGCTGAGCAAAGTGTGAAAGGAATGCAGAATGTTGCAGTAGTATTTGTTTTTCATTAAAGGAGTTGCTTTATATCTTATAAAACTCTTTTGGTGTTAATATACTGTATGCAATCCTTTCAATTTATGTTCCTCCTAAATTTACCAAGTCTGCTATTTGATTATCCCAGTTATTTACTTTCTACTTGCACCTATTTAAATGCACTCCTAAAGTGAGGTCAGTCACACTGTCATGTGCAACTAGTTTAGCCAAGCAGTTTGGTGAGCACTGAAAATTAGTCACAAACTGAAAAATGTCACCAGGAGTTCTCTTTGTGTAACTATGTCATCTTTTGTCTTGATACACAGGGCTAAACCTTTCCCTGTACTTCCTTTTGCCTGTGGCTTTTAGACTTCAGAGTAAGTTGGAGGGGAAAAACATGAAAACTTAGATGAAACTGCCCAGATTGTTTTAGTGTCATCTCATACTGAGTGATCAGTTTTAACAGAAAATGGTTTATCCAGCAAATTTAACGGTTTTTGAAATACATACAAATATGCTCTGACATGTTCCAGGGTGCGCAGTATTTGAGATTACTCATCCAATGGCACACTAAAGGTCGATGGTGAGTTGTTCACCTGTGCCTGTGGGCATCCTGTCTGTGTGCCACGCTCAGCACGACCCTCTTCCAGTAATAAGCATCAGCTCCAAAATTAAAAAGATTGACTGTTGTTCTGAATTTTTCACTATGTGTATGTTGTTCCACATGTCTAATCCTTTGGTCATCTCTATCATGTGTGTGAAACACCGTTTCTGTTTCCTTGTTGGGTGAATTCCCATGCTAACATCAGCTCCCAAGACAAGCTCATGAACTGGTGCAGCAAAAACACTTGTACATACACAGTTCATGAGTCAACCCTTATTGACATGCTAAGCAAACAGAAATTAGCAGAAAGATAGAAGCAGTAGCATGTATTATCAAACTGAATTTACAGGTTTTGTTCTGAATAAACAAGTGTTTTGTCTTGGCCTTTTCTAGTTTCAACGTCATTTATTTTAAAACTCCTTTCTATAGCATCTCTTTCAAAACAAAATATCTGTAAAAGTACAGTTATTTCATCCTCTAAAAGATCACACAGGCATTATAATGACCCAAAGGTGAATGTCAGGCTATTAACAAACCTCTAACTAGGTGAGCTTTAATTGATTTGAGATTTCATAATGAGATTTCACACAGCTCTGTATAGTGTGTAGCGGCATGGAGTTGAGCCACATGTAATTTTTAAATAGCAATTATAAGAATTCTTTGTTGGAATGTAATGTTCCCTGTAAAAGAGGAGGAGCTGCCTTAGTGCTGCCAAGAAATTTCTACATGCTTCTCATATTAAACACATTAAAAATGTACAAGTGTACATATATGCATATATGCAAACAGATGCATATATATATATGTATATATACATATGTATGTATGCAAAGATACATATCTATGCATATATGCATCTGTTTATACACCTAAATATATAAAGTTACAAACACACACACTTACGGCATTTTTATGCATTATAAAACTTTATATCCATAGAGAAGAAATCAGTCCAGCCATGGTTTGAATACAGGGGATTTTGAGGTTTTTTTAAAGCTATGACATGAAGGTAATTTTAATTAGAAGTACAAAAAAGGTCAATTATGGATTCCTTTCTGTGCCAGGAAAGGCTAATGCGTAATTATGTTGTGCCTTTAGTGTCTCTTTAAAATAAAATCTCATTGGAACACGGAAAGGTTCAAATAAATGTTACTTTACTTAGGCTCTCAGTGAAAATAATGGTTTTCACAGTTCATTTGCTCTTGGTTTACTTCATACAGCTGTGCATGGGAATCAGGTCTGCAGGTCATTATACAATCTTGATGTTCATAGCTGAATCATCTGAAGAGATTGATTGAAAACATACTTCACCTTTGATGTGGGGTTTTTCTTCCCCTCTGAGTTTGACTTCATATTTATTTCATTATGGTATTCCTGGAATGCTGAGTCTTTTTGACATTCATACACCCATGAGGGCAGCAAAAGGTCTAGCTTGCACTAATAGATGCAAATTATATCTAATATCCTATACTTGAAGAAATCTCAAACTCCTGTCTTAAATTGAAAAAGTCCAAGAAATATAAATAGAAAGCATCTTTGGATTGATGTGAAAAATACCATAGCGCAAAGATTCAGGTGTTGATTTTTGACCTTAACTTTGCATTATACACTGTACCTGGATGAAGTCAAAAGCTTAATGTTAGGCTTTATTCTATTCATTAGCAATCTTTCATATTGTACTGGCCTTGCATGTCAAGCAAAAACACATTAAAATGTGTGTTATGCTACTAAGAGATGATGTAAATCTTTATTGAGTCTTTACCTCTTTTCACATTGCAGGCTGGTTAATCCCTTCAATTTTCTTTTGTGGAGGGATAAATAGACCACACAAGAGCCAGAGGGATGAGACTTAATCATATAATCTCTGACCAAAAAGTAGAAGCACAAAGCCTGTGTGTTTCTGAGGTATAGATAGTAAAGCTGGAGAATGGCCATGCTCAAACGTGTCATCTTTGGAACAGGCTGCTCAGAGAAGTGGTGGATGTCCCATCCCTTCAAGGCCAGGTCAGATGGGGCCCCGAGAAACTGGATCTAGTGGGTGGCATCCCTATCCATGGTGGGGGAGCTGGAACTAGATGGTCTTTGAGGTCCTTTCCAACCCAATTCATCCTATGATTCCGTGATCTTTCTGACCAGAAGTTATTTTTCTGTGTCTGACAATGGTGTATCAGCTATTACCTTATCTGTCCCTATTTTGCATAATCAAGCATAAAATGTATTTGTGAACTCTACAGAGAAACATGTTTGAAAGAGGCTGTGTTATTAAACGAGGTGGAAATGACAAGAAACACTGAATTTCTGTGTTCATACCTTCTATGTAAAATATATCTTCCGGGATTTCCCACGAGAGACACCGACATGTTGTATGATGCTTGCTCTCATCACAGACATCAGGTTATGGCTGACAATCTGAAAATTTTTGTTCAACCTGAAACAGTTACCAGCCACAGTCACTTCCATGTACTTTGTAAATGGCATCTGGATAGGGCACAGACTGAGTTTGAGGCTCTTTTCAGCTTCCAGGAATAGTTCAATTCCTCGTAGCTTATCCTCGGGCAAATGCAATAACCACAGGGCTCCAGGTAACATTGGCAGCTGGGGGAGGAAAGATAAATTCCACATGCTTGTTGAAACTTGTTTTGTCACTTTTCAGAGAAGAATGCAGGATTCAGGGAATTTTAAACAGAAAGCACAGTTGAGTAACTACTCAGTAGTCAAGTCACAAAGGATGTGTCATTCTCAGAGGAGTCATGCTGACTTTTCTGGTTTCTTTCTGGCCCAAAGAACCTTAGTTATTTTATGCATAGCCTATTACCTCTGACCACTGACCTAAGAAGAAAGAAAACCCTTTGGCAGAGGAAGGAATTAACTTTCATCTCCCACTTCCTGGGGAAGGCCCTATGTTTTAAATCAATGGTTTAATTGCACAGCGTCCTCTGCACACATTCAGTAGCTGTGAAAGCACTTCATGTTTTCTGGGGATCTGGCCTGGTCTATATGCACAAGATCTACCCTGATAATGCTTACCAAGTCAGGAAGGGCCTGAGTGGAATTCGGTGAAGGAAGGCAGCCAGCTCTTCATTGAGATCTTTAAGTGCAATATTCAACAGTGCAATGTTCAACCGTGTCAGAACATGAGCTCTTCTGCAATTGCACAGAAGTTCAGCTCTTTGGAAAATCTAAGGTCACAAAACACAGCTGTGAAGACTAGGTGCCTTTGATGCTTATGTGGCATCTGAAAAGGGGCCTTCAGGAAAGAAAACTACTCCATTTTGTATGTAGTTACCAAAATGTCAACCTTTCCTGAGATGGGTGCCCAGATCCTTTTCTTTTTGCTTATTTTTGGGTTTGTATTCAATCTTAAATCCTAGGCCAGATAACATCTTGCCCCTAAGCAAGACTTGTGTGATCTTGTACCCAGTAAGGTGAGCTTGAGTATGAAACAGGCCCTCTAGTTACCTCTCTGAATAGCCAGCTGGTGCTCAGCATGTCAGCTTTACAGCTGTTTAACCATGAGAACTATTGAACAGAGGGTTTCCTTTGTCTTCTGAATATGCATAGTGCATAAAAAAAAAAAAAAAAAAAAAAAAAAAAAAAAAAAAAAAAAAAAAAAAAAAAAAAAAGGCCGGGTGTGATGCAAGCTCTTTATCAGCAGGTCAATGTGATGAGGAATACAATGGTAAAGCCAGATACTCTGAATCAGGTCTTATTTCCAGCTGCAGGTAAAATCTTATCCTCAATGGAAACACATGGCTATTGATTAAAAGGCAGCCAGACTTTCTCCTTGTAGCAGTGTCAGACAAAAATATTTAGCTAACTTATAATTGCATAATGTAACTACAAACTTAAAATGTTCACTGATGTTCAGATGGACTCTTCATAAGTAAACAATCTCTCTCTTTTTTTAATTGTAGAGATCATATTTTCATAGCAATACTATTATCTTATATGGTCATCTCTGAAGATCTTGCTATCTCCAAAAGCAGGAAATTATTCTGATAACAAAAAAGAGTGCCTTCATGCAAATAGCACCTACAAAACCACTTCCTTTGAAGAAACAACCTAAATTAGAGGGCAGAAGCCATTTAGGCATCTTAAGTACTGGTTCAAGAATTAGACATAATTAGTACAATAATAAAATACTTTTTATCAGCTATTTTCTATCAGTTCAAGAAGTTGCATGTGTTGTTCTCTGGAGGAAACTACTGCCTTGTGGCTGGAGAGTACACTTTTCAGGGGAAGGAGAAGTTCATTAACCAGTGCACCTTTGTACTGCTGCAGACAGTCAAGTGGGAAACCTGCTTCTATCAGTGGCAGGACAGTCTGCTAGTGCTAAACAGAAGACGGAAATTCTCATGTGATTCAAGACCTCCTGCTTCGGATGTGAAGATACCCAACAGGAGAAAATGTGTGAGGTGTAATTAGGCACAGACCTTCACATTTCAATGTATTTACCAAGATGATGGGAAGAATCTGAGACCCTGTTATAGAAAAGTCTCTTGAGCTTTGCTTTTACAGCTACCTCAGCTTTCAGCCTTTGTAAAGGTGCAGCAGAGGAGATGCTGCACAGTCTGGAGAAGAGGGTTTTCTGTCCCACCTGAAATCTGCTCAATTGCTTGTGGGAGATACAAAGCAGCCTGTACAGTCAAAATCGGTATGTTTTCAGGAGACAAAAATACGTGGAGGAGCAGTCCTTGTGTTCCTGGTATAATACTGATCTGATATTCTCACTGCATTAGGAGCACAAGTTTTTTTTCCAGTCCTTAATATAATCTTCCAACATACTGTGGGCAATGAAGTGTAGCCACGATGAAATCCAGCAGCATATTCCAGTAAACATAATAGCTAAGCATAGACAAATTAGAATAAATTGTTGACAACTCTCTGCAGATGTTTATAATGCTATATACATTAGCTTCCCATTTTTGAGGCATCTTCAAAAGAGGTAGGTTCCTTTACAGCACTTTAACCAAATAGTTTGCTTTACACGGAGCATGTCCCATTATGGTCAGTATTCAAACATGGAAATGAGCAATATCTTTGTACTTACAGAAGTCTAACATTGTTGTTGGAGTTTGGGTTGGTTTGGTTTAAAATTAATTGTAATAAATTATATTTTTTGAGAATTTTAATTTGATTCACCAATTCCTCACCCTTCAGAGGATTGTTTCTTTAGTGGGATTTTTTGCTATGGAAGCCAAAAACTATTTGACTTGTTAAAACTCATAGTGCCTGGGAGGCACTTCCAATCTACTGTATGAGGCATTTCTGAACCAGATTGCATCCACACAATTTAATTTAATAGCTCCTGGTATATTTAGTCTTCATGAATTTCCTGAATCCCATTCTGAACCTAAATATATACATGTATTTAGGGAGGGTGTAAGCTGCATGTAGCAATGAATTTAAATAACTATGCCTTGATCTATCTATCAGATCGGAGTACAGGGTGAGACCCCAAGTTTCTCATGTTTATTTGATGAGTTTTTACAAGATCACGGTGGAACCATGATAGAATATGTGGTAAGACTGACAGCGGTGTAGCCATATAGCAACCTATGGGAAAAACCTAAGAATAATTATATAACTTCTGCATGGAATGTCAAAGGTTATAAAGAAATGATTTTGATATTTAATGAAACTTCAGGCTCTTTAGTCCACTTGCAATCATGGACAGAATCTGTGTATCTACAACTCACCTTTGGTGTTTGGCTGCCTGCACCACCTTACAGAAGGCAGACACCTGTCAGTGTATTATGCTCTGTCATGTAAACGTCATTAAATTTGTTCACTTCAAAACCCTGACAGATGTACAAGGATTACTTTACAAGCTCATTAGTGATAAAAATCACTGAACTCTAAAAGTCTTACCTAATAATTAGAAATAATTAATATTTCTAACTGCATTAACAGTAGTGTCTGCTTTAGAAGACAATTAATGGCTTTTCTGAGCTACTAATCTTCCTCAAAAAGATTAGTTCTGGTGATCACTCTTCCTTCCCTTTCGTCAGCTTTAAAAATTTCACACAATTTTTTTCCAGGAAGCCTTACCACAACTACAAAACACAGGTTCATCCTTCACCTGTATTCCCCATCATAAGGTTTCACCAACTGCATGAAAATAAACATATGGAGCACTAGAAAAAGTACAATAGAGTGTACTTCTCACCTGATGACAGTGGTCTGTGTCTGATTTTCGAGATTCATATGAATTCTGCCTTTGCAAAGCCTCAAACAAACGAACCCATCTTACTGGCTCAAGAGAGTTGTAATAGATAGTTATTTTATCTGTGTATGTCTACAGCTATCAAAAAGTGATGTTCTGTACTCCTTCAATGAGAGCAAGACTGGAGTTTTAAAAATCCGTCTTTTTTTAGACAAACTAATATAAAGAGACACTTGCAAAATAGTTAGGTATGGAGTAATCATTTGGTTTGAAAGCCAGATTTCAAGGCAGCCAAATACCTCATCTTTCATCAGTTTTTGACCTCACAATGTAAACTAGAAAATATTCACTCCACTTAAAGATAGTATTTTAGTAATCCTAACATTATCAAGATTTTAAAGAAGCAGGTTATTGATTTCTTCCTCCGAAACTTTTAGAGAAAGTAATATATTATAGGAAATGTTCCAGAGTAGATACAGGCTCAGCAGAAAAATTATAGGATCATTTGATTTCCCTTGTTTCCTTAGGAGTGTTTCTCTTAAAAATCACATCTCAGTCAGAGATGGACAGTCCAGGGAAGAATCATTTCATAAAAAGTAGCCCTCAAGGATCAGAAACATTCTGACATATTGGTGTTTTACTAAATACTCTCACCAATGCCTGCAGCTGATTGCTTTAATAGGATTTTTTATAAAGGACACATTAAAAACTTTATTTGTCAAGAGTGGCTGTGGTCAGTTCTGTGAACCTAAATAAACCCTCTCTATTTCATTTATTATATAGCAACCATGTACTAAATCTTTAAAATCACATTTAAAATAAATAAATACATTCAAGTGGAGAGCGTAAGTTAAAAGGTGTTGCAGTCTTTGCTCTTTTTGGTGTAATATGATCTAGCTGAGATAGATATAAATTATAGAATATAGAAAACATGGCACCCTGTTCCATCCAGAAATGCTAAAATGACCTTCTTGTATCTTTCTTATTTTCTTTGTCATTATTAACTTGACTAGAAAGATGATCCAAATTAAGCAAACCCTGAGCCCATTTCTGTGGTGAAAGTGTTGATTCACTGCCCAGAATGAGAGGCCTCGTTGGTTTGAGCAGTAGATATTGAATTGAACAGGTTTGAAAATTAACTTTATCTCCGACATTTCAGTTCAAATATATGCCATGTTTTTTTTTATCAGTGTACAATGAAAACTGATGCATAACATAGAACTTTCAAGTTATAAAGTAAAGCAAATCTGAACTCGCATTTTTGTTGACAAGATGCACGGGATTCTATGTGTGATGAAGATTTAGTTGCATTTTAATGATCAAATGGAAATAGTTTTCAGAGCTAAAAGCAATCCTCAGAAATGCCTCTCCAAAGGCATATCCTGTGCATGCCTGGACAGGGTTTTTTCAGGACATACATTTTTTCTCTGGTAACAATAATTTCTTTTTTTTCCACTAGGGTTCCTGGATGTCAGATGCAGTCGTAGGGTGGCTAAAGGAGAATGAACACAGAGCAATGAGTTCAAAGGGATATGCCCATGATTGCCTGGTTTTGGTCCTATAGTGGTTTTGTAAAGTTAAAAGTATTACTAAAAGTAAGATAAAATTCTTTTGGAAATAAAAAGTGTATTCTTTATAGTTAAACTGTTTCACAGATAAGTTATTACTTGTGAATGGCACTTAAAGAGGCAGAAACTGTATTAGCTTCATGTCCTTAAACTAGCTGAACACACAGAAGAAAAGTATTTATTTGAATGCAGAGCAATGGATATTGAATTTGTTAATGTTTGGACTTTTCAGTGCTCTTCCAAGCTCCCACAGCAACGCCAGGGTGCAGGATGATGTGTATCACTACCCTGGAAGCCAAGAAGCAATTTAGAAGCAAAGAATATGTGGGCAGCATGAGTGATTGCCTGCGCTAAAGGTCTATTTGGAGGTTTAAAATAAATTTCCCTCAAGATGCTTAGTGAGGCTAATGTCTCTTTTTAAAAAAACACAATGATGTAAACAAATGATTTTAATGGCTTTTTAAATGTAAATGCCAAAATTTTGAATCTTGATCCTTTCCTTTATGTGAAAGTAACATTTTCACATAAAAACTTTTAAAGACAGTAGACAAAATTATATAACTGGGATTCTTTTGTGTGAGTGGTATTAACACTACTCATATCTGAGTATTAATAAATTGTTTACAAAGACACTCAATATGCATACTCAGTCTTTTTCATCTTTCAAACCACTATGCAGAATTGCATAGCAAATTAGAGCAAATGGAATTCTTCACCTTCTTTAGAGCATCTGTGGACTGAAGATGTTCATTGGATTGTAAAAGAAAGAAGAAGAAATAATTGTTTAATAAGAAATACAATATTATTTTAAAAAGTTGAGGAGGCTTGTCTATGGATGTAAGGATCCATGCAACTGTTCTGTCAATATGACTGGCATTATAGCCACTCATTTGCTTTTCATCAATAAAACTCATTAAATTATAATTTAAACTCTTTTGTAAAATAAAATCCATAATCAAGATAAAAATTGAAAAAAAAATAGGACTGTATAACTTCCTTAATGCATTTATAAAACATCAGGTGCTCAATTTAATGAAATATTTACTTCCCAGATCTTCAAAGTATACAATGTTTCTCAAAGAATTTAACTCGGATCAAGCAGATAAACTTTGCCTAACAGCTGAAAGTGTTAGTCACTGTTTTTTCTTGAGTAAGTTTTTAAATTATTATTTCTCTTGTAAGTTAAAGTGCACTGGCTTTGAGCTTTACAATTATTCTTTATTCCTGTGCAGTTCTCAGCATGCAAAATGTTTATAAGGTAGGGATAAATGAAACTCTTCAGATTCAGCTATTTTAAAGCTTATAAAATATTTAAAAGTAATATAAGGAGATGCATAGTAAACAATAGGAAGAACTGAGTTGAGATGATCAAGTGTTTTTTTTTTCTCATGATGCATCCTTTAGTCTTTATTTTAATATAACTGTGTCGTAATAGAAGAAAATGGATCAAAATGAGTCAGTGCAGTTGCTTCATGGATATGTTTAGTTTATACAGTCATAGTCCAAAATCATGAAAAGAAATACGCCACTGCCACAACTGTGATTTCACAAACTTCCAATTTTTCCAGTAACTGAAAAAGAAGCACATGAAACACTTTCAGATTCCTTAGGAGATCCGAATTTCTAATAAAGGCATGAAACAATCATAATTTGTAGCTGCCTCAAAAGATTGCAAGAAAAAGAATTGATAGCGATATGTATTGAAAACTGGAGTAGATAACAAAAGTTGAAGGTGGCATCATGGCTGCAGGCACTTTTGTGTGCTTTGGAAAGACTCTAAAAAGGTTATTGGTAGAAAGGAGAAACCAGGGAGCTGATGCTCATCTTGTCTCTGGAACTAATCTTTTTCTTCTGCATTCCCAAAAACGCCTCACAGGCAAAACATCACCTCTAACCTTGTTTTCTGTTCTGTGTATTTTATTAACCTTTCTTTTCAAAGTCTACAGTTTTCACTCGAGTGCAGTCCTGATAGATATCTAGGTTGACTGATTATTATTTTTTTACACTGAGTAAGGTGTTACCATGATATTAGTTCAGCAAAAAGGCCATGTTTAGTTGCCATGGCAATTAAACAATAATAACTGCAGTCTTTACTTGTCTATCACAGTTGTCAATCCAGCTCCTGCTTCCTAGGGTGAAATATACTTTTTTTTTGGTTTTTTTTTAGTCAATATTGTGTCATTCAGGTAATGCAGCTGAGCTTGTTCTGGAGCAGGAAACAAGCAGCTGTGGGCCTGTTGTAGCTGGATACAAGTCTAGGCATCCATGGCACGGGGCAGTGTTGGTCAAGTGGTGGACTTGAGGAACCAAATGAGTTAATCTCTGTCACAGCTGAGATGACAGATAAATATGTGTTAAGCTCTGTGTTACAGTGACCTCTGGGAAGCACAGACAACATTTCCTGTCAAAATTGTACATCACCATGAATATCCTTGGGCTACCAATATTTTGATCCTTCTGGGATCAATTTAGGGTACAACCAATGAGCTTTCTGGGAAAAAAAAATCAAGAATAAAATACAAACCATGCAGACATCTGACTTGTTCCTTCTTTGAAGGGTGGTTATTAAAAGGACATGATTTTCATTGAACAAAAAAAAGCAAACTTTTGTACCTTTGGGGTTTCTTTGTGTTATCAGTGTTATGGGTTTGGCAGCACCTCCCAGTTGCCATGTGGAACACATCCTTTAGTAACTCTGGACTGGATAAGAGCATATGGCACAGAAAAAATGCAGCCCTGCCTCCTTCTCTGTAGCTTCCATGCAGGGGAAACCATGACTGTGTTCATAGGTCAAATGCATCTGTAGTTCACTTGTGTAGGGTCACACAGCTCTCGGATGCTTCAGAGCACAGTGCAGAAGGTGAGCCTGGACACAGCTTCAGAGCAGCAATACCAAGTGATGTGTTCTCAGCAGCCACTTCTCACACCGTGTTGACAAAATAAAAGTGGTCTGTGCACATCTCTTGTCTTTATGCTTTCACTTCATGGGACCGCACCTGGTTAAAGAAATGTTCTAAGCAATGAAACATCTCTGGACAAGCAAAAACAGCTCACTTAATGTGTTGGACCATATGATGGATGGGAACTGCTGGTGCTGTCCTTGACAATAAACTGCTCCTTTATGCTGTACATTTAGAAAATGGAAACTGTCTCCTAAGTTGTAGACCAAGTTTGGGGGTTTTTTTTTTTGTGTTTTTTTTCTATTGAGCCTTGTCACCAAAATCCTAGGTCAGAATATTCTGATAACATGCAGTTCAGGAATTATATAGCTGAGACACAAAGTTTGTTATTGTGTTGTCCATTTTCATTCATGTGTATCGCTATTAGAAGGTTATTTCAATAATCAGTCTGAATAATCATTTATAGGTAACTAATTTCACAAATGGTAATATGACTTTTTGCTTTTCAATACATTTTCCTTACCGGTCTGTATCAAATTGTTTACATCCTCAATTAACAAGCTGGCTTTAAAATAATTAGTTTGTCAATCAATTACCAAGGAGACAGAAGAATAAAAAGCTGAAGGATGAAAGGAAAGCTCCTAAAATTTATCCCCATGTGAATAGAAACTTTTGTTCTATCAATACGGGACTGTTGTAATTGTTTCCAAGTCAGATCCCCAAAACTTTTCATTTCCATATCCCTTCCCTGAGGCAAGCCCCTTACAGGGGACTAAGATCTGTGCTAGGCCGTCTCTTCTTCTGATATCCTATAGTGACCTCTGAAGCCCTCTTGCCTCCAAATTCTGTTGAAAAGTTCTCGTCAATGTTGAAGCATGTTCAGGCTAGAAGGAACATATGAAGAAACAGTTCTAAAAAAGTTTCTTTAATTTTTATTCTTATTATTACTGGAGATCCTTTCCACCCTTGCTTTGCCTGAGAGCTTCCATACTCAAAATCTTTTCTTCTCTATGTCTTCATTGATGCCTCCTTTACTTTCTTGTTTTGTTCCTTCATTCTCCTTATCTTCTTCTAACAGTACATCCCTTGGTGACTTCACCTCTAGTGCTGCTCTTTTTGCAGTCCTGGACCTGACATGACGCTGGTCCTCTATCACTTACTCCCCTTATAGTCTTCTGGTTTTATATCTTTACACCTCAGGTTTTTCAAGAGGGACTATCGGCTGGCTTCTGGTGATTCATCAGAACATAGCACTGAATCCTAGATCTTTACTGATATTTCAGTGTTTCTGTGATAGCAATCAGAGAGCAATACTTCAGTTTACTGTAACCACAATGAAAGAACTTGGAGTGCACCCTGTCTAAGCAACTTGTCTTGAACTGCAGGAAAAGAGAAGTGAACACTGCCTCTATTGTTAAAAACAATGAACATCCTGAAAAGGTAGGTCACCAGCAGTGCTCATCCCAGAAAACATGAAAATGGAGAGAGAGAGAATGTTTTCCTGAATTCCAGTGAGCCATTATATCAGATTTGCCTTCTCCATGGCCAGGGATTCACATTCAAGATAAACTAACAAAAGGGATTTTATTCAGTAACAGTCAAGTTGTAACAGGGTCAGACATACAACAGGAGAGCATGTCACAGCTGCTGACTTCTCAGTCTAAACAAAAACAAATTAACTTCTCAGCCTGTTTGCTTATAGAGGGAAGGTGCCACAGCCCAAAATTTGAAAGGCTACCTTGACTACTGAAAGATGCAGTCACACTCCTAACAGAAAAGCGCTTCAATACCTGACAACAGGCAAATTTTAATTCTCAGCTTGCTTAATTCTTTTCTTGAACCATCTCTTCCTTACAAGAACAAAACCAGGGATTTTGGTATTATTTATGCCTTTCACTCAAAAAGAAGCAATTTGAAATAGGAGGGCAAAGCAATCTGTGCCTTTAAAAAATAAAATGATTTTGTCTTGTTCAGATTAAGCCGAAATGTTTTCAACATAATAAGCAAAGAAAATTCTTTCAGCAATGGAGGCAATGTTAATAAAAAAGAGTGATTTTAGAAAATCTTTTCCCACCATTTTTTGAAATGAGAAAAATCCATGCATTATTTTCCTACAAGCATGAAATTATTGCATTAATATTTTTTAGTTTCCTGACAGTACTTTTTACCTAAAGGATTCTGACTTACAGTTCAACAAATTCTTTCCTTAAGGAAAAGCTGAAGGCAGCATTGTGGAAGAGGCTGGAATGCCTGTCTGTATGATTTCACAATGTATGCTGTTGTGCAACAGGGACTTTGCTTGAGAGTATATTTTCAGTAAATATTTTTTTATAATTCTATAAAATGTATCAGAATCAATATGTTGAACTGAATTTTGATAGTATGTCAATTTCTGAATTTTGGGGAATTTATTATATTCTGAAAATACTTGGCCAGACCCTAAACTTCTGTATCTCCAGAAAAATCTCACACAGCCATCACAGAGAAAAAATAAACAGAGTCCCCAGCTGTCTTTGTTAAAACCAGTATGCATTGTATTGTTCTGGTTCTGTTGGTTTGGAGTTTTTTTTCACCTCTACGAGGAAATAATCTTAACAGTATCTCCTCAAAAAGGTTTTTCAGTTCAATATTTTATAATAAATCTCTCTTTTCTCCTTCCCATAGAGTAAGAAATGAAGAGCCAGTTGAGGGACCATATGGCTTAGAAGTTCTCATTTGTTTAGTTAGATGATACCACAGACAGGAAATCAACGTATAGGAATTTCACAACCACATTTCCATCTGTTTTATGTGGGTGATGCCATCAAAGAAGCTGACAAGTCTTAGCAATACTCCAGCATATGTCAGCTTTTGGTAGTGCTACAGGTCTAAAGTCCATTCTCACACCTGCCTCAAGCAGCAGCAGGAGCCAAAATTGGAGCTGATCTCTGTAGAAGGCCTATGGCTACACAACATGGTTAGCTCTGAACTGTGATATTTCTGGTTTTAGCTGTGTTTGATAAGATATGCCATCGTTTGTCATAGAAGTTCTGGTGTAATTAGTACCAGCTGAAATAAATTTCAGTATACAAAGATCAAAACAAGATTTTTTTACAACATGCTGGCAGGCTATAAATCTGCTCATCAGGTGCAGGATCTACTGAGAGTTGATAGTTACTGGAGAGTATAAAGGCCCCTTCTGAAATCAGACATTAAATATCACAATCCCTGTGTGCTTTGAAGTCATTCCCACTCTCCATGTCTGGAGGGTGTAAAAGAAAACCAAAGTTGGATTTGTATGTCATTCAAAAGAAGAGATCAATTGAAACATTTAGGAATATTATTAGTGTCATTTACATGTCATGAAGAGTCTTGTAACTATGTTAGTTTTGATAATTTTCTCTCAAATAAAAGAATTTCAAGCTGCTAGTTCTAGTTATTGTTCTCAAAATACCAAAGAAATGGTCAATTACAAATTCAGCCTCTAAAGAGGAATTTAATCAAGAGAAGAGAATTTTCATTCTTGTATAAATAATCAACTGAATTTTGCAATTTGCATTCAACTGCTTGTGTTTTCACTTGCAGGTCTTAATTAGGATCACTATTGCATCTTGTAGACAGCTAGACTATTAGTATTGTTGGTAGCTTGCCACCATATTTGGCAGCCCAACAGAACTGCAAAAGCTGAAAAATAAGCCTATTAAAAAAGTCAGTAAAGCCAACATCCTTTCTGAAAGCTTTAATCTAGGTTTCCATATGCTGTACCTTTGCTGAGGGTAAAAATTATCAACCTGCTGCTCTGCTTCCATCTATCAGAGCATTTTCTCTGAATACCATTTCAGAAGAAATTATCTTTCTTTTGCTATCAGTCTGGATATTGATTATCATTTTCAGATTCTTCTGCCTTTCATGTAAGCACTGTTGAGAAGGCTGCTTAGGTCTAAAGAGAACACATTTATTGCTTATAATTACACTTAGGCTGCATGATGGATGCATATCCTTAAATGAAAACAGAAGGTAACCTCATGTTTTTATTGCATTTTGTACTATCTTCCTTCACAAGGTTAACTTTATTGGCAAATTTAGAATTCACTAATTCAAAGGAGCAGATCTTTAAGATCAGACAGGCTATAGAACACAAAAGAGGGAAGCCTAGAGAAAGACAATGGCAGTTCTATTTTTGTCACTGCTGTGAATCTTTTTTTAGAACACAGGTTCTTCCATTTCCTTTCTTATCCATTGCTGTGTCCATTTAAAGTGTAAACTCCCTTCAATGTTCATTCTATAAGTTTGTATAATACCTAATAAATGGGCCATCAGTATTTCTTGGGGGCTAGATGGGATATCAATAAATGCAACAAATAATAATAAATATAAACTAACAGAAAATATTTAGTTACTCATTAAGCCCATTAACAGAAGATATCAATTACTGATAATCACTATTAAAATGTGAGCTTCAGATAGAAACATCAGCAATTAAAGATACAGGGAATCATACAGTTACAAAGGGAACAAACCAATCTGTCTTACCTTTGTTTGCTAAGAAAGACCATCTCTATCTCCTGACCCATAACGATGACATTGTAAAGGGTATTTCCTTTCCCTGTGTTTCAGGTTAGAAGAGCATTGTGAAGTAACCAATAGAAATTAGAAGGCATTAGCTTCTTAAGTGATTTGGGTACCTAATTAAGGTAGAATTTTTGGGAGTTTTCACCTGAATAAACTGAATAAGCTGAAATGCTTTTTAAATGTGTTTAAATGCATGGTTTAAATCTCATCCCAGCATCTAACAGCAGTAGAAACTCTAAATGGGAAGTCTATGGTACAAAGTTAAATACCTATTTTAACCTCTGCTATAGATGAAATCTAGGGGAAAATGGAGAAAATATAGTATTTACCAGAAACAATTTTTTCTTTTGCATGGTTCTGTACTTATTTCATCTTAAGTGATATCTTCTCAAGCAGTTGAAATGTGCAGTGGTTTCATTCCCAGAAGTAAGCAAATTTTTCCTTATTCAAGTGATTTGATACAGTACATTACAAACACGGCAAAATTCAGAGCAGTAAGAGATAAATTCACTTTGTCTAAAGATGCTTTCACAGTATCCTACTGATGCCAGGATTTGCAGACACTCTTTGCTAGGATATTTCCTCTCCTCTCCTCTCCTTCTTCCCCAACACCCCCGAATTGCTCATAAACTTTTTTCATAGAGTTTATATTAGAAAACCCTTAAAAATTTTCTTTTCTGCTTTATACACTTAAAGATAGAGCATTAAAGGGAGAAACAAAAAAAAATTTATGGATAGTTAGTTTTTAAAAATATGGTTGAGGAAAAAGAATTCTTAGGCTTATACTCTTCCCAAGTGACTTCTAAGGTAATAAAATGCTTCATCTATAGGCTGGTATTTAATTACTTGAAAATTTTGTTTATTACCTTGGTCAGTCCAGTTCTATAGTGATTATCCTTTTACTGTGGTACAAAACATATGCAGATTTTTATTTCTTTTAGGATTTGTCATCCATTATATAAGATGGTAATTATAAGAAAAAAAAAGATAAATCAAAAGTGGATTCAGAACTGTTTAATATGGAAGGAAAAAAATAAATTTCTTATCCACCTACAGAAACACTGGCATTATTATCCCTGCTATTATCTATACATTTCAATAGATGCATATTAATATACGTAAAGTGACCAATATCAAGAAATTTCAGTAATAGTCTGAATAGCACCAAAAACAAGCCTACCTCTATTGTTTATGATAAACTCATAAAAGGAAGAAATTTCTTCTCACTGATTTAGTTATTCACATGTAACACCAATCTGTGCTGCCTGACATTAAAGTACAAGTACCACAGGGCAGGACAAACTCATTTCTCTACAGATGTACTGTGACCTCCTGCAGTGCCACTGGGATTTTCCATGTGTGCTCTGTGTGGTGCTGTAAAGGATCACAGTCATTGGTGCTGGGTCCCAGACCCTCTTAGGAACAAATTTTACGCACCAGTTGGCTAAAAGACCTTCATGCTGGCAGGAAAAGGCAAAAAGTGTTGATATTTCTGTGGTCTGACAGCCCAGAGAGCTGGAGAGGGGGCTGGAGGCACAGGTGGGTTCTTGTTCCTCCATGTGGGCTTAGGTTATGAGTTAGACCTATCACAGTAAGAGCAAAGCAGGAACTCGATGTTACTGCTAAAGATGATAAGAAAGGAAACAGAGATGGCAGGATAAGGCAAAATCCTTATAAGCAAGGACCATGAGTAGTAGATGCAAAGAGCAAGAGAAACATTTTTGCTGGAATCACAGGTGTTCTAGAAAGGAGTTAAAATAAATTCTCTTTCACATGATGTTGATTTTGTGGTTAGACACTAAATTATAACAAACAGCATCTATTAAATAGAAATAGTCAGCAAATCTTCAGTGAGTTATTCTACTATCAAATATAACTGGAGAATACTATATGTAAGAAGCATCCATACACACTCCAGAAAAAAACCCAAAAACCAAAAAACAAAACAAAACAAAACAAACCACCAAGAATATTGAGTTGTGTACAAGGAAAGAAAAAAAAGTTTCAATCCTACAGGATGAAGCTTAGGCATATTGTTCCATCTCAGTGTAGGAAGAAGCAGATTGATACTTCTGCACAGTCTCCAGAGGCTCCTTCTGAACCCAGCAAGTCTGATCCTGTGTGACTCTGTGTGAGCAACCCAGTTGTCTTTCATGTATGCTCCAAAAGAAGTCCACCTCAGTGACTTGCAATCATTTGGGAATTTGCTTTGAAGATGATGATGGTGATTTTTAACACATAAATTTATTACTGTTGGAAATTGTGTGTATTTCTGATGTTATTCCTTTCCCCAAAGTCAGGCTGAGCAGAACTTTCAATGTATCAGATGTGAAAATAAAAAATACAAAAATTTTTACTGCTTTTATTCTTTTGTGGATATGTAGCAAGCATTTTCTAATATCTACTATAGACACAAGCAGAAATATAATATTCAAGATAATAAAATTAAATTATTGTATTTCTTCTCGCTTAAAAGAACAAATGGAAGAAATAGGAAAAGTTGCATCTTATTGACTTTTCAACCTCAAATCATCATACACTGTATACTGTCAGAAGGGGAGCAGGTGGTCATTTAAAAGTCAAAAGACAGAATAGAAAACATAATGTGATTACTTCTAGTGCCAATATCATAAGGTCACTGTCAGGCTTTTTGCGGTCTGACTGATGACTTCTGCTCTTCCAAAGCTGGCGATGCTCCAGGGTGTGCCCGAGCTGCTGCAGCCCATCCACAGATGTTTCATTAAAGAACCAGGATATTAATAGTGTCCCAGTAATTCCACATCAACTTCTCTGAACTGGCTCCCTCACAAGACTGTGAAGCAGACCCTGTCCCTCACACACCAGCTGGCTCTGGTCCTGCTGGTCTCTGCCCATCTGCTTTTGCCATGTGCTGACCACTATGCTTGATTATTTTTCATTTCTAGATCATTGGCCAGGGTGGCCTGGATAAGCAGGTTTAACATTGCTATGGACCAAGTAATGTTCTAATCTTTACACATAAAAGTAGAATTTAGAACATCAGAAATACAAATAAAGATTAATACCATACTGGTGAAAACAAGGATGGACTGTTATACAACTGAAATACCATTTTAAAATTTTCGTGCTGTGAGACAGAACCACAAAAATAAACGTTCATCTTACAAAATTTGGACTCTGCGGGTCCCAGAATTATGAAATTAGTGTAATTATATCCCAAACATACTTATAGCAAATCTCTCTAACTGTGCAATTAGAACTTCAACTGATCCAATTATGTGATGTAATGGTGTAGAGTAATTATGCATAATGACACAATTATAATTTGTGATTATATCATAAAAAGGATTCTGAAACTTTCAGAATGAATATTGGGCACAAACTGTCATTCTTTGTTTTAAGCTGAAAGGACTCATCTGTTTCAGACATCAATTCCAAAATATTTATGTCATGTTGCAAGTAAATGCTATATTAGCTAGCAAAAAAAAAAAGGATGAGTCAGAGATTTAGTTGCTCAAAAATGATTTCTAAGGACAGAGGAATGTGGCATTCACTGCAACAATGTCTAGAGCTGTTTAAAATGCACTTTTTTAAAAGTTATGAAAGGAAATTTCTCTTATGTATGTTAGAAATTCTGACCTAATAGTCTGTCTTGATACTTTTCATCACAGTACCTGAGCACCCTTCCTAGTAGTTACTGAGAGCATCTCTATAAAGCAATGCTATATAAAAAACAGAAAGCAGTGAAACATCAAGAATTTATATAAGAATATTTTTATAACAGGAAAATACATTTTATGGCAGGTACATATCCTGTTATTATTTTTCAAAAGAGGTTTTCTTCAGCTGAGAGGGAACAATACACATCCACTACAGAGATGTTGAAGGTGGAATAGCTCTCTGGAGACATCTGCCAGCTCTTATATTTCTCACTGAGTCTAAAGTCACAGTTGATCAAAGGAGTTCTGTCTTCCCTACCTAAACAGTGGGAGTGAAGCCAAGTGGCTCATAACAGCACAACACCATCGAGCATGGGGAGGCCTGGAAAACACTGAGGACAGATCCAGTTATTCTTGCTTTGATATTGGGAAGCATCCCAAAGTGATTTCAGACTACCTTTGGAGGCATCCCTATAGCCTACTCTTACATATTTTTAAATTATAGAACTGCAGACCATGACCACTGCACTTTCTTGAAATGAGCGCCACACCTCCTCTCTCTCATAATTTGCAAGAAGTAGATTATAATACCAAACTAGCAAAATCTTATAAATATACTCTTATTACTAACACAGTTCAGTGTTTGAAATGCCTTTCCAAAACTTGTTCCAAGTCATCCTTCAACATGGCCTTTGCAAACAGTAGGAAAATTTGATTCTAAAGATAATTCTAAGATGGCATTTGTCACTCTGGATGGGACCATTCTGACCAAATTGTGGACATCTTCGAGTTAATTGTATAGGTGTACCACTGTTATTGTGGTATAATTGTGAATAGATTCAATTCTTATCTCTCTGAGGTAGATTTTTAAAAGAACTCTGATGAATGAGACTTGAAATGTCTGTTCTCAGTTTATACAGAATAAATGATTTCATTACGCCCAATGACAACAGGATTGCTTTCTTTTTGTACAGAGATATTAGGAAAAGTACTGGTAAATTTATTATATAACCTGTACTTACCCCTGAAAAAGATGATTTCTATGTATATCAGCTTTTGCAACTTTAAATAGAATTTCTCATGGGTAATTAATCTATGTTTATGTCTGAATTATCTGAACTCTGATACTATGGAAGCCTTTTCATTTTGAAAGATGGTTGAAGGTACAAACATTGTCTCAGACATTACAATCTGTGCTGCCCTTGAAGGGCTACTATGAGCATTATTTCTCCATAACTGAGTTTCAGTCAACTTGCTGTATTGGTCTAATAGTTCCAGCAGACACAGTTTTGAAAGGAGAGATAATGTTCTTTATTACACCAACTGATACAGCCAGGAAAAAAAATCTTTGAGGCTTACAGGTTGACAAAGAAACACTGAGCAGAAAATCTTACCTTAATGTTTTAAATACTTTTTTCTAGTAAAGATTTTACCTCTCTTAGTTCTGTTTCTTTTAAGAGTTACTTTAATATAGAATATATTTTTACCTTTCTGAGAAATCCTGACTTTTTTATTTCTGAACTGGATAAATAAGCCAGAAGAAAAAAGCCAGCAACATATTAAAGTTAAAGAAAAAAAAAAATTTATTTAAGTGTTTACCTGGTCGTTGAGCAATATGCAGCTAACATAGGAAGGATGAGTAAGATTTGAAGAAAGATTGAGGTATAGAAATCTAAAGGGGGTGTACTTCCATTGAAATAGATCAGGACATACTTTTCTTATTCTGTGAAGCTTTTTAAGACTTCAGTAATTATCCTTGTGATTAAAAAAGTCAAATTGAGAAGTCAAGAATCCAAGTCATAACCCCAGGAAAATGCACTCACTTGAGATGCAGAAAGCTCACACTTGGATTTGTGTTTGGTCATTCTGCTTTTTTTCCAGACCAAGCATCTAGGACTGTTCTGAATGATTCTGGATTTGAAGTAAATGTGACATTTTATATAAAAAAATCAGAGAAATCATGTTGAAAAGTTTATATTTTGGCAATTAAGAGGTTTCTGAAAGGATTTCCAAACCAGGTTTCCTTTCTTCTAACAGAGAGTAGAAGGAAATAAATTAATAAAAAGGTGTGATTTATTCACTGTGGCAAAGAATCAAATGGAGAAAGACTTAGGGAACAAGAAGATCCATTCTGAATTATTTCAAAAGGGAAAAGGTGAGAAGTTAGCCACATAGAAATGGCTGATAAAAGGGAACAAAGCAGGGGAATGCACGAGGGATAGTGCTTATAGACAGCTCTCAGTTTCTCAGGAAGCAGTGACTGACAGATCCTGGCACAGTCTCACAGACTGTAGCTGTGGAAGGAATAACATAATTCAGAATGACAAAATGCCAAAGAAGACTGAAAATGGGGAAGAACTGAATCTGATTATGAAAAAAACAACAATAATATGAGTATTGTCCAATCTTGGTCATGAGAAACTGCAACTCTTGCGTGTAACTTCATTAGTACATAAGGAACAAAATGTGTTAAATGACATCGAATTTCCTTACTGTTTCCCTTCTTAATTAATACATCTGACAAATTAATGTACATTTGGTGCATATATAGAGTGCACTAGCACTGACAGCTTTAATTAAATAATCAGTTGTTATGCATTATGTAGCTACTTAAGATTATTACTTAGAAGATTTTCTTCATTGTCTACTACTTTGATACCTAGATAAAGCATACAGAGACATTCTACTGGATGGTTTCCAAAGAAATTGCAAGAACTTTGCAAGTATTAAGTGCTGAATCCAAAGCAAATATTTAGTAAGCTGACCTTTTTAATCTTTCATATTTTTACTGTTAATAAAAGTCAGGCAAGAAGATTTGAATTTAGATATCCTGAGGAAATTTGCCAAGATTTGCAGTTTCAGCAGTTCCAGCATCTCATTTGGTTCTTTTAAATCAAAAGTGGTGGGTTGGAAGAGTGACTCTGTATCTTCCTGATGTCAATTTGGCATCAAACCATCCCTTTCAGGGAGTCACATTCAGAACAAAACGTAGGAGATGGCCACAGAAGTATTATCTGATAAAGTGCTTGGAAGAATAATTACAGTTGATTAAGTTGAAGCATTGTTAAAAGGTCACTTTTCCTGGAAATTGACAGTCCAAGCTTATGTTAAAATTTTGATTGAAATATTTCCGTCATTCAAGGTCATAAACTCTCTCAGATACATTCTCCTAGTTACTTAGAGGCTTTTAAAATATTCAAGTCAATGTTATTACTGTAAAGCCAAGAATAAATTTTCAACTTGCATTGATAAGCCTATTACTAAAAATAGGTTACTTGAGGACAATTGCTCTCACACAAGCATACACGACTCTGGGTGAGGAACCAAATGGTGAGTGTGGATGAACAAATAATGAGAATATTTGGTTACTTTTGCCAGCTGCAGCTGTAGATGTTTAGAAATCTCTGGCCTGAAACCATAAAAGACTTGGCACTCTTTGTGGCTTACACCTGTTAATGGATGGGGATGACAATAGTCAAGAACCCCCCAAGACCTGAGACAAAGATTCTTTCATGGTAAGAAAGTTTGTGCTGTCTTTTCTGGATAAATAAAAGAGACTGTGTATCAGACCATGTCTGTAGGATTATTAAGTGGTATCTTGAGGAACACTTGCTCAAAATCCATAATGGTTGGATATATAGATTTATTTTTCTTTTACGATATATATTTTTGATGAAAAATTCAACATGAGCCATCAGTGTGTAGTTGCAGCCCAGAAAGCCAATGGAATCCTGGGCTGCATCAAAAGCAGCGTGGCCAGCAAGTCAAAGAAGGTGATTCTCCTCCTCTTCTCTGCTCTTGTGGCACCCCACTGGAGTACGTAGTACAGTTCTGATGCCCCCAACATAAGAAAGACATGGAACTGTTGGAGCAAGTCCACAGGCGATCATGAAGCTGAAAAAAGGACTGAAGCACCTCTCCCATGAGGTCAGGATGAAAAAGATTGGGCTTTTAATCATGGAGAAGAGAAGGTTATGTGGAAACCTCATGCAACCTTCTGGTATCTGAAGGGGACTTAGCAGGGAGCTGAGGAGGGACACTTTTTCAGGATGATTGGATAAGGCCTTGAGCAACCTGGTCTAGTGGGACATGTCCCTGCATACGGCAGAGGGAATTGGGGCTGGATGATCTTTAAGGTCCATTCTAACCCCTTTATATTCTACAATTCTATGATGTAGTGACTATAACCAACATATTCCGTGTATAGCTGCCTGGCTACTTTTGTAGGAAGAAATCTATGTACTATTTGTTAAAGCAACCATTAACCTATGGCTTGTTGTTCAGACTTGGTGTTTTTCTGGAAAATGTACTCTTTCCCCCAAAATACAGCTCTGCCCATTGCAAGTGGCTAGGTTCATAACTTGTGATCAGGAATCATCTTCATGGCCAACCAACCAATGCAATCTGCCATCTCACATTTAGTAAGATGTTTGAATAAAGAAGTGAGGGTTTAAACAATACAATCTAAGATCCTAGAAAGAAAACACTAGAAATAACACCCAAAATGTTTTCTTCCAAATGGCAGAAAGTTACTGTGCCATTTCTTCGTTCTTTTGTGGCTGGGAGAAAAATGAGAATGCTGAATGGAAATGGTAGTAGAGTGGGTTTTCTAAAGATTCAGGGCTCTGGCTTTAGGGAAAAAAAACATGCTTTAGACTGAGATACACCTGAACTGTGTAGACATTTCTCTTAAATAAATGTGAATCATGCCTTAAAAAGTCTTGCTTCGTTCCACTGACTATAAAGGGAATTTAGGAGTCTGGCCCAGTTCTAGATGTTTACAATACAGCTGTCTCTGCTTTGGTTTAGTCTGCCCTGCAGCCTGGTGAGACTGGGAGATGAAACTGTGTTATTGGAAGCAGTCAGCTGTAACTGTGGTGGAGTCTGAGTTTGAAGCAGTGCAATCTCTTTTACAGAAAATCCTAAATTGTAATCCCCTGTGTTATTTCACAGCCATGAGATAAATAGTTATCCATGACTATCCATTTCAGGTAAAGCAAAGCTCCTTCTTCAGAGAAGCTCACTTGATTGCAATTTTAACAAGACTTTAAATTAAATCCGTATGAAGTACACAATTTAGATAATAGCAATGAAAATAATAATAATGTAGCTTCTTTATTTAAAAAAAAAAACCCACACGCTCATTTGAAAAGTAACCAGACTGAAGGCTGTGGTGTAAAGTCACGTAATGTCTGAAAGTTGTATGATTTTGGGGGATCCTCTGTCTGCTGCTGAAGAAAAACCTGATATGAATAATGTGGATCTGAAACTTTCAGAATTTGAAGAATTTTCCACTGGTGACTTTACACTTAGGGCATAAAGCAGGATTTTTTTAATTGACTTGATTCGCTGATATTTTTCTCGGAAGGATACATATCGATTACACTAAAAATAGGCAATCACAACTAGAAAAATGAGCAACAATTGTTTAGTCCTTTCAACATCTGTTGTACTACTGGGAATATTTTCTTGGTGGTATTTGAAAATTTACTAACAAGTGAAATAATTTGATTTCCTAGTGCTTATTATCAAAGAGAAAAAAATAATAAAATTAACTCCAAGCTTTTTTACTATATTTAAAGCCAAATTCATTGGCCAAAAAATGTTAATTTGTTTGTAAAATTTTTATGAACCATGAATAAAAAGAAATAAAAACCTTCTGGATACAATCAAGAATCTATTTACCATGTTTTCAAGTAGCACCTTGAAAGACTAAAGGCTGATTAGCCTTCTCTCTTTGGTGGTTTCATGATTGTTCCTGAATCCTTGATCATTTAAAAAGTCATAATTTCATTTCACAATCCCTCGTGTTATAAGCAAATATTGTCAATCTCATATGGTTAATAGATGAATATGAACATTAATCACTAATATGCTGATATTCAAGACCACTTAAAAATAGCTAATTTGAAAAATACATTATTTTGATAAACTTGTATTAACTAAAGACAGTTAAAAAATTACAATTATGATGTCTGTACATCAATGTTGGACAAAGAGACTGAAAGAAGAATATGTTACTCTTTTTTCAACATAGAAAGTATTTTAAAATATTTTTTCCTGTAACTATTTTTCCGATTTTTTACATAACATCCATTTCTGTCACATCAAGGTGTAGTTAACATTTTATTTCAAATGTAAATTATTTCTTTTAATGAACTTTCTAGTGACTGATGCTAATTTTCATAAATATTCCCCATGATTAATTTAAATGATCAGATCAGTACTTAGAAGACAACTAGTTACAGAAAACAAAACATCATTATTTTACTAATTCAACCACTAACTGCTGTGAGCAATTTATGAGTGCATGCTTTCAGGATAGAACCACATTGCGTCACTGAGAGAAATTATGTGCTGGCATGAATAAAATGGTAACTATTATCATACCGATAACATCTCTGTTTCTAATTAGGCTCTAATTACCCTTAAAGCATTCTTAGTAATTTCTAAGATTTTTTTTTTTATTACTACTGCTATTCTTTTGTCTTATGATAAAAATCTCTCACTTGTAACACAAGGTTGACTATATTTAAACAAAATTTAATTTTCTATGGATATCTTTATTCTTGAAATGCTGATAATACACAAGAGTGAAACAATATAAAATTAAGGGCTGCTCTAATCCACTCCAGAAAGAAGAGCCTAAGATCCTTCGTGTCTCATGCATGGCAAGAGAAAAAAAGGATTAAAGAAAGAAAAAAACCCACATAATTGAATTCCATATGACAAATTATTTTTAAATTACTCTTGGAAGTTAAAGGGCAACATTATACTGCAACAATAAGGGTTAACTGTGTGCATCATCTGAATGTTAATGATGTTAATGTAATATTGACTCTCATCTTCAGGGAATAATTCATATACGTGCACTCCCACTTATCTTTACTGCAAACTCAGGAATCCATGTAAAATATATGTCATTCAACCTCAGTCAGGTCTTGGTAGACAACCCTTTTGATCTCACCAATGCTCTGTTCACTCCTCCATATCTCCTAAGGGCACCTTCAACACAATCATTTGTTTTAAATTTATAAAATAACAGTGTCATTGGAGAAAGAATAGGTTTAAGAGGATGCTGATTTTGGGGTAAAGGAAGAAGCACTCATTACACATGTTTGGAAACAATCATTGTAAGTGATGAACAACCTAGCTGCCCTAAGGAAGTGAGATCCTGGGTCTAAACCTCCAAACCTGCTGTTTCTAAATCTCCTTCTCCTACAATTGCCATGTACCAACTGGAATATGACGCTATCCATATGTATCTCACAAGAAGCAGCCTGCTCTTTTCTGTACAGAGATCAAAATCCCTCTGTTTTCCAGTATGATGGATGTGAGGCTGTTGATTGTAATTTTTGTGGCTTTGGTAGCGTGATACTGTAAGATGCAGCTGCTTCTACATCTGCCTGTTTGAGCTTTAGCACTTTGCTCTAACTTTCAGCTAAACTTGCCTCACCAGTTGTGCCTTTTAGAACCCAAAGGAATAGTGGGTATATGGTATTTAAAATGAAGGGAGTGAATTGTAGTATGGTAGGAAAGGTAAGGCAAGAGGGACAAGGCATTACAGACAGATGCTGTGAAATGGATTTCTGGGAGTGAGAGGACTGGGAAATGTGAAGGTTTGAGGCAATTTAGGGATTACTGTTCTTATCAGCTGGTAGGGCTTGACAATGCCCAGCCCTAACACTAAAGTTACATCAGTGCTCTCTCATACCACACCTCAGCATAGAAAAAGGTGGAATGCAAATATTAAACAGCAGAATCATGTAGTAAAGTTAAAATTTCCTACCATTCTTTTTTTAACTAAAAATGATTTCTTTTTCCTTGCTGTTACAATGACCTTGGTCCAGTGCAAAAAGTTCTCTGTATGAGTTAAAATATTTATTTTTCTCTAGCCTCTTAAGTTTCAGAATGAGAGTTTATTATCACCTGATATTTTCTTTAGCCCTAGAGGAAATCAAGAGACAAGTCTTCAGTTGTATAACATACTTAAAAGGATTAAAGGTAGAGAAAGCCATTTTCAATTAAGTCATTAGTTTTTCATGTCACCTAATACAACAGCCTTTATAGAATATTGGTGAGAAGAAAACAGACAATACTAACAGGTCCTCTGAGTAAGGCCTTGTGTAAGCAGGAGAGAAGCCTCCTTTAACAGCTTAGAATTCATTATTTCATATTGATTTCAAAGGTTTTTAATGCCTTCCTTGCCATGCATTCAGTGTGGTGAGCACGTAGGTAAAAGATCTTATAATTCTCTAAAACTAGTTTCTATTCTCATTAACATGAATGTCAAAATGTCTGATTGATTTAGCAATCAGACAAAGCTTAATAATTTAACTTTCCAACCAGTCCTGGTATATGGTTTGGAGAAGATTTGTGAAAGATTTTTTTTCGGCTGCTCTTAATGGAGAATGAATCCATCATATCAAGGTCATGGCATGAGTCTGTTTGTTTTATGCACTCACATTTTTTTTTCTGTGTTAAATTGAAAAGTATATTTAAGGCTTATGCTTCTTCTAACTTAGTCTGACTCAGTACAGCATTTTGGGAGGTACATAACTTTAGATGGTTGAATAATGCTATTTAAAGTCAAATGGATTTCGCGTACCTTAAAAGGTATGGACGATCTGGGATTCTTTCCACGTGATCTAACACGTGGAAAGGAGGCTATTCTTCAAGACTGCAGAAATCATGGGTACTTTTCAAATGATCAGAATGAAAACAAGAGAGAAGAGACCAATATTTTATAAACTAAAATTAAAAAAACAAACAACAAACCAAACACTTTGTTTGGGTTTTGCCAGTTTTCATTTCCTACTTTTGCTGCTGTAATCTGCTTCCTGAAAACATTGCACTGTCTGCATGAGGAAATGTGAGTACATACAGCGAGCAAAGCTCCACAATTGGAAATTCTTTGTGCAAGAGGAAGGCCATCCTCTTCAGGAACCCAGCTGGATATTTTATTTATGATTACCCTGAAGAAAACATCTTTACTAGATTTTCTGTATATTCTTCCTTGGGAGGAGGTGCTCAAGACCCCCCAAACACACAGTGCAGTCTGTTTTTCAATACTTAAACTGACAAGTGGGAGAAAATAAAAAGCATAAAACCTTCAAAAAAGCCATGATCCAGTTAAGATAAAAGTGAAAGTCATTAGCTGCTTACTAGTGGTGCAATCATCATTTGCTTAGGATAGAGGTTTCAGTCTGCACAGTCTCCAGCATTCACAGGAACTGAAGCTACTCAGCACCACAGAGAAGCCCTCAGGCCATTGCAGAGCACATTTGCCAAACATAGACATTATCTCAGCCTTTGCAAACCTAATTAGAGGCATTCTGTCACATAAAACAATGTGAAGCTGGAAAAACCTGAAACACCGAGCCCTGTTTTGAAAGAGTTGCACTCTTTACCAATGCTTGCTTAGCACACATGGCAGCTGCTTTATTCAGGGCTTTCCCATTTGTAGCATTTTAATATCTGCCTGCTCCAACTCACTTTCTTGTGGCGGCAGCGTGGGATGAAGCAACCCACACTGTGGGAGCTAAGGTGGACCACACCAATGCAGCCAACTGGCTTCTCAATTAAACTCATTATTGTGACGTTAGGAGGTGGAAGCTTAGGAAAACTTCAGAACTTCCTTACTTATATATTCTAGTTACTCCGAATACTTGTCCATTCTTGCACCATTTTCACAACTATCCCTTCAGACTACCCTTAGGACTGACTTCAGATATTAATTCCAAATCCACTGTCTGCCTTTTGTGTTAAAAGCAGGGGTTGGAACACTTCTCCACCCATTTGGAAGGGAAATTGCAGTTTTCTTGTTAGCCTGAACAAGTCCAAATACAAATCCCAGAAAAATGCCCTCAGTGTTAGCATGCAAGCAAGGTTGGAGTAAGAAGAAAGGAAAAGAAAGGCTAATTTCATAAAGATAGAAAGGAAATGGTTTTATTAGTCTGTAGTGTAGCAGAAGATACATTTGTGGGAATAGGGGTGATCTTGGAGTTGGTCCTGGATAGAGAGACATGCTTTTGTGCTGAGAACAAATTTGATAAACTATACATAGATTATTTCATTCCTATATTGCTATATATTTAGAAGTCCTCTCTAAGGCACAAACCTCTTTCATTAGCGTACATGGAACTGACAGCTCCAGTTCAGACTTGTCACTTCTGCTACTACAGCCTTTTCTTTATGTCTCTGTGTGGATTGCCAAAGTTAATGCTCAAGGTATATTTAATCCTAATCTCAAGTGTTTAAATCAGGTGTCTGATCTAGAAGCGTAATCACCTTCTATTTATCCCATTGTCAGTGGTGAGAAATATGCATCTTCCCACTGAGTGGTGACAGAGGCCCTACCACAGCCATCTCAGTTTCATATCTCAAGTTCTGTGGGGCAGTGGGATGCATCTCCTCTAGGTTAAGACACCCGGCTTTAGGTATCTGATAAGTAGATATCTGAACCTAATTCAGTCAATATAAGCTCCTTTCATAGTCCAAAAAACATGTATGGGTGTTGTCTGCTCCATTTAGATGCTTATCTTAAAATGGATTGCATTATGGAAACATTTTTTTTATCCTGTGAATCTCGATGGTGTCTTGGGTAGTTTTTTTAGATTCAGATGTTTAAATTTTAGATGCCCAGTTCTGGGCAGATGATTCATCCCCTGGGTTGAAAAGCTTCCATTAGCAGTTAGTCATGCTCTGAATCCAGGGAGTGACGATATCACCTTGAGTCATGCCTATGCAGTCTATTAGACGCTTTTTCTCAGAATAGGAGGTCTTCCTCAATAGATGCTTTCTGACTTCATGACTCCCACTGAAGGGTGTTTTACTGCTTTTCCTTGGGTGTTCTGTATTCAAGGCTAGGGTTTAGGTAGACTTTGAGACTGTTTTTGATGTTAATGGAAAAAGATGTAGTATCCCTTTGAACTCTGACTCCTGTACCCCAGTCCTTCCTCTATTTGTGGGTTCGGGAAACAAGATTGCTACTCACATCACTTTGAAGTACACAGAGAAAGATAGAGTGAGCCTGTGCATGGGAAATAAACTATTCTCCCTGAACTGGGGTAAGCACAAAACCTGTGGCCATTGAGTGGATGTCTGGAATATTTCAGATGCACTGGAGAAGCTCCATAGTCATGGAGGTGGGGGGAATATTGGAATCAAGTGGTGGGGCCTACTCCATGCCTGGAGGCAGCCTTGAAGGCTCTGAGTAGTAGTCATGAACACCATCACTGCAGAACAAAACATGATGACCGATGTCCACTCCTTCTCTTTCTGCCAGAATCCCTGTGTTTTTGAGAGATTTTCAGTTCGTAATGAATTGCAAAGACAGCAGAACCTGATTGTCAGAAATCTTATCTTTCATATATGTCTTTTTATTTTTTCTGTTTGATGCTGTGCTTGATACATCCAGGGGCCATGCCTTTGAGTCCAAGCTAAATGTATGTATTGTTTAACTGGTTTCTCCTAAGTAATGCCACAAATAAAAAGGTAAGGAGTAACTCAATCAATTAAAAAAACCTTTTTCTCGCTTTACTGGCAGATGAAAGGGGTTCCAAAGTATGTTGAAAGTCTCACACAGGCAAAATCGTGAATGAAGAAGAAAAAGAGTGGGGAAGACAACGATGACAGATGCCTGTAGATTTTGATATCTACCTGTCTTTTCAACACCTAATTAACATACTGTGTAACATGCTAAGAGATTCTGAAAACTCCTAATCAGGACAATGTGGATCAATGAGAAGGATACACAAGAAATAGCAGAGGATAGTTTGGAAAAATACTAAACTTGTCTGATTTACTGCATGAATTACAAGTCTGAAGAAATATGAGATGAGTAGTACAATATACATTTCAGCTACACACCTGGAATGAAAGTGCTTAAAAAGTGTAAGATGACTCCTTTATCTCTTTCTCTTTTTCTTCCTCTGAAGACACCAAATTTCTTCATAAGTTATATGCCTTTGATGAATGAGAGCTATGCGGTAATTAAGATATTGCTTGTTATATGTTTTATAACTAATGAACAAAATGGAGAAGCTTGCATTACTAGTAATAGATCAGTAGTAATAGATATAAATGTCATAAAATAGGAAGAGCAGACGTTTGCCATAGATGAAGAAAAGACTTAAGAAGACACTAAAGAAAAGTAAGAAGAAAAACACAAAACTGACAAAGCACTAAAAGTTTCCATGACACTTTAATTATGCAGCTAACTTCAAAAAAAAAATGACAGAATAGGTGAAGTAAACCAGTTTAAGTCAATATTCATTCAGAAATGGAAAAATGTTGGAATTCTGCTAAGGACACCTCAATGCTCCTTGTATGTGTAAAGACATATTTGTAGCATGATGACTCTATCGCAAGAAACTTCAAGTACTTAAAACAATTCCCTATTAACATAATAGATTTTCTGAAGAAAAAATTATACTGTTAAAAGTTGATCCAATGCATTTCTTGCCATGATAGTTGACAGATTTCTCTCACAGTCTTTTAGAAAATGCAAGGGGTGGTGTTTTGTGTATAGTTCTAGTAGGCAAAGGAGTCATATAGAAGAAAGACACTTGGAGAAATAAAATAACTTGTGCTCAAAAAGCATGGATTGTCTGTGTCTAAATATTTGAAATACTAAACACAAAATACATCTGTAAACAAGGTTTTCAATAGTCAGAGAGGAGACTGAAAAAATAAGGAAAACTGACTGATATGAAATAAGGAATAGAGACTGTATGAAAATGAAAAACTTTAAAAAGGCTGATGGAAAATACAATGGGAAATCAGAGTAGGTTGTTACATATTAAAGGTCTCGAAAACTTAGTATAAAGTTGCTATGACTTATAACTCTATTAGACCTTGCAAAGATATTAGCACAAATGATAAAGGGATCTTTACCCACAGTATTCTAAAGAAGTCCACAGTGGAATTGGCAATGCAGTAAGAATAATACAAAAACTAATGTTAATTTTAAAAGGGCACAGAACCATATGAATAATTTTAATCTTAGACAAGGATGTGGATCATGGGTCAGAAGGTTAGATGTCTGATAGAGATGTGCAAATCAAGACAGAAATTTCTGCTATCTAGACAGTGCCAAAATGTAAAAGCTACGCTGATAAAGATGTAATTCTGGGATGATCCTTGTCCCTCAGACTACGTGCTGAGGAGCTGCTCATGTTTACATAGTTCAGAGCTACTTAATCCAGAGCACACTGTGTGTATCCGCATTTTGTAATTCTTCACCTAAACTGCTTCTGGAGCATGTCTGGCAGCACTAAAATAAAAGGTTTTTTTGGTCAAAAAGCATAAATATTTTCTATGTTGTTCCATGATAGAACTTGTACAACATGCTGTTGAGAGGGTATGAGAGATGCACTGGGGGCTGGTATGAGATTACATAGAGCATGTAGGAAAGGGGTATGTGAAGATCAAAGGAGTTTTACAATAACAGTAAATAACTGTGAGACGAAACCCTGTTGAGGAACTCAAACCTTGCATGGCCCTCACTGTCTGTTATAACTCTCATCCTCTGAGCTATATACAGAAATTCATCCGCCTTTCGTCTTAAGAAAAAAAATGTTATTTTGATCCATACAAAAACTTCAGGAGTGATCCAACACATGTATGTTGATAATCACAGAGTGCATTACTTGGCAAAATTGATGTATTCAGATGACTGTATTCATGCATATTCAGGGCAATGGAAGTGTCCACGTCTGAGTGTAAAAAGGAATTGGATGGATATAAGAAATCACAAGTCTGATTAAAAACATTCTTAACGATTTTATTAAATTTTTAGAGTGGAACCATATCTGTTCCTTCAGAATGACAATTATCAGATCTATTTAGCTATGCTAGAAAAACAGCCACTATAAATGGAAGATCTTGCAAGTAATATTAAATAGGATAAATTGTCATTAGAAATGGCTAGCTTAACCACTGGTGATGATATGTGACCTAGAGGCATCAATAAACCATTAACGAGATCTGATCATTCACAAACAGTTATGTCCATAGTATCTATCAGACACAAAACTGCCAAAGAAATAGGGGAAAATGTAACAAAGCCACCACTAAGATCTTTTGCCCAGCACTATGCCAGTTCTGGCTGACTGTTAAGGGAAGGACATTCACACTGGAAGATGTTGCAGCAGGGCATGAACAAAGGGGAAGAACTGTTTCACAAAGGGAAATTAAAAGAGCATAAATTCTTTCAGCTTAAGAAAAAGAAGGGTCTAAACAATTTGATCTTCATAAATACCCTGAAGTTATGAGCACCAAGTTGAAAGAAGACATATTTAAAGTTAGTGTTTGGACAAGAATAAATTAGTTTAATCGGGCCCTGGCATGGAAACGAAAGGTTCCTAATTTTCTGAAGCTCGAACCCTGTCTTAGTCACATTACAATAAGAAACTCAGCTGGATTCAACATCCTATAAAATTAAATATATAATACATTTTCCAGGCACAGCAATATCTGGTTATGGAATTGATAGCACCAACATCTTTATCCACATCTTTTAATCCTATTTACATTTATTTTAATTTTGGAATAAAGAACATGGATTTTTTTGGTATATTGGGTGACTCTGAAGCTGTTGTGCAGACAGATGCAGTGTAAGTAATTGGGGTATGGATTAATGCTGCAAGGCAGGTGATGTGATTAATGAACCACTTTTCCATTATCATTGACATCATATGTAGGTAGATTCATAGAGATGTATATCACATAGACCTACAGAACACATACATGTATGGAATGCGTGCAATACTGTCAGATGTTATTTCAATAAATTTGATTATCTAAAACATATCTGTTTATATGTGGAAAGAAAATGCTAGAGGAATATGTAATGTAAAAGAAGAGGAGGATAAAATAATTGTGATGGCAAAATCAATCATTTTGATAAAGAATATAACATTTTTTTGCTGATTTGCTGTTCATTTGCACATTTTTATAGGTAACTTGGAAGATTTCAAAAGAAAGATTTAGGAATCCAAATCTATCCCTCAAAACCTAAATCATGTCCTTGACAATTCATTATGTCTTCCATTTTCCAATTCCTGTTACATAACAATACTACATACTTCATACTTTTTTATATGTGTAAATAGAAGAGCCATTCGTTTTTATTACTTCTCCTTCTTATTTTACTGAAGATGAATTGGCTTGAAATTACATCAGTCGTCTCTCAAAAACATTTCTTCATCCAGTTTCTAGCATATATAGGATTAAAACTTGTTGCTCTGACTTGATATTCCTGGAAGAAATAGCTCCATATCAATAGTCTAGTCCAGTTACTACCAAAGTGAATATGAGTTTTGTGATTTATCTCAAAGGCAGTAGAAATATAGATGAAAAGTAAGGAGTGCTTCTCTGTTCACTAACAATATTCCTGGCTTCTTAATATCTCACAATCTCTTTGAAAACCTATTGAGCCATCATTTATACAAAGAACTGAACTTTTTGCAAAGGGAAGCAGCAGTAGGAAGTGTGGAAGATTTTAAAGTTAAATTTAACTGTTATCACTCCTTAAATTTTAGGCCAGAAATGTGAAAGGATTTCCAGGCTAAAAGGGTTAATAATGTCTATAATAAATTTTTGCTAGCAAAAGTGTCATCAGGGTAAAACTTTGGGGGTGGGGGGGGGTGGATGGAGAACACTGAAAGAAAACTTAAATTACATAGAGCAATTTTTAGGAGTTTTGATCTCTTGAGATGGAATTTCCAGATGGCCCAAGTAAATTAGGATCTCAAACCCTGAGAAGGTCCTCAACACCTTGCAGAAATGCTTTTGAAAAAAAATCTTTGGATTTTATACAGTAAGAAGATAACTTAGAACAGGTATAGTATAAAGTATTTTGTTATTAGAAAAGCATGAAATCTTCACAAGGAAAGGTGAAACTTTCACTTGTCTCACTGATTTGTCTTAAATCATATTTTGGTGCACACTGTGTTGTGTTAGCTTGAAGTATTAATGTGTCATCCCTCAGGTATGAAAACATCCCTAAAAGCCTTTTTCATATTTTAGAAATTATATTTCTTTCCTACATTTTTAAACTCTGGGAAGCTTCTAAGAGTGAGAGAAGATGTCGCGCATGACCTCCAGAAACACCTCAGGGGAGCAAGGCAGATCCCTGAAATGCTTTAGATGGAATCAAGTGGTGATACATGGATGGGGCTATAAATTTTCAGTTTCAGCATCAGTCTGTCAGAAATGGCTGAGTCAACAAAGTGAAACATTTAAGGAAAATATGCTGCCTTCAAAAAATCTTCTAACAAAGGATGGGCAATGCTCTGCCATAGCCCTGCTCTGTTCTCTGCTGGCTCTGCCCAGCCAGGCAGGCATCGGGCTCTGGGGTTTCCCAGCCCAATACTGACAACATTTTCAGCATAGGCTCCCCAGGCTCACAATACCCAAAATCTTCCAGGTAAATTGACAATGAATTCCTAACCCAAATGAACAAAAACTGAAATTTTGAAAATAATTTGAAAAACTGGTCCTTACAGTAGGGTTTGTTTTTTTTTTTTCAATCCCGTATTTTAATATTTTTTCCTTTTTTTTCTTTTAACATTTCTTTATTTTGACCAGCTTTACAGTTTAAAGGATAACCATGACATAAACATTATTTCCATAAAAAATTATATCAAAAATATGTATTGTCAGTTATGCACAGGAGATAACCCATTTACATGCAGCCCATTGTCACCTGATCTACATGCAGTATTCATTTTAATCTGTCTAAATTTTTTGGTATGTGAAATACTGCACTTGAAAATGGCTACTGCTCTAGCTCATGCAAATTTTAGCTTGTGCAGTTCTTCCTCATTATTATTTTAGTGATCATCAATATTTCATGGAAAAAAATAAGTGTTTGTATTGGCTAATGAGAGTGGATGCAGTGCTCTTCTCTACATAAAAATCAGCACTTATAAGTTGTCCATTATCAATAATTTCTCATTTCAAATTTCATATCTAATACTGAGAATGTTCTTAACAGATGGCTGTTTCTAGTGTCCCGGATGATTGTATATTTTACATACAGCAAAATGATACTTCATATTTATTAATGGAAAATCAGCTCTGGAGTCAGTGTCGATGACTTTATTGTACCTTTTAGGTTTTTGTTTGTTTTTTTTTTTCCTTAAAGAGGGATTTCAGCAGCAGGAACATTTTATATTTGCTTCCTGTGGTATACATTGCTGAGCTGCAACTGTGAGATACTGTAATTAATAAAAAAAATTATAATTTGGAAGAGCTTATAATACAATCATAACAAGATTAAGTAGAATAAATCAAATCCAATTTGTGCTTGGTGGTTTTGGGAATAATATTGTTAAGTTGTTGAGCAGTAATCATTAAAACATGGGAATAATCCACCTCCTAATTAAACAACAATAAACAATTGTCAATGGCACATAATTGTTAAAAGTCAACAAAGGAAGCATTAGTGTAAACAAAGATTAGACATAGTTCTTGAAGATGAGAATGGGAATGTTATTTAATGCCTGACAGAACAGACTAGACGCCTAAAATATTTGCAATACTGGAGTAGCAAATACCTCCATCAATATCATTTAGATAGGAGAAAAGCTGAGTAGTCTGTTGATCATACAAGCAAAATGTTGCATGTTTTTTCTCCTATCCTTACTTACCCTTAGAAATGTTGTTACACTCCTCGTTACGTAGCTTGTTTGCCTGTAATTTTTCTTATCTTCTAGTCTTAGGACCAGTCATATTCTCAAAAAACATTTTAGGCTAAATCTATCTGTTCTACCAGCAGCTATTTCAGAAGTCACACACTGGTTAGTTAGGAACTGAGATTAGTTCACCAGACCTTGAATCTCTCAATTCAATTCCCAGGTAAGTTCCTAAACTGTAAACATGTCTGAGGACAGATACACGTCCAATAAAATCACATAGACAGACACCTAGAAATGCAAATATTTATGTGTTAGGAAATTTGGATCTGCAAAAGCGTCCAGGTGCCTGACATGTACATCTTTAATAATTAGGAATCTAAAAAGTCTTGTTTCAATGCAAAGTGGAGATTACTCAAATTCCATAGATATCCGTGAGCATAGGTGCAGAGATGAGTTGTAGGAGGGGAGGGTGAGGTAAGAAATTTCAGAACCCTTTGGTACTCAGCCATAATTGCTTGTGCTTGTAGCATTACTGTGAGTTTATCTGCAATTTGCTTTGCTGGAAGATGACAGTCAGACAGTGGTTGTGTGAGATTTGAGGGAAGTCCGAATTTTTCTCTTGGAAATTTGTCCCTGTGTCTGTACCCATCTAAGCCTGAATCTCTTCTCAGGTGATCACTCATATGAATGAGTTTGTATGTGACCCTGCAAACTCTGAGATCCCTTAGTAGAGTGAAAGCTGCACGAAATTCACACACAGCAGGTTTTCTCAGCTCTCACCTGTGCCGGCTGGAGTTTTGTTTTGCTAAATCCACAATATGCACAGCAAAGAGTTTTCACATGCTGAAAAGGAGGCACATGTAAATAAATGCAAAACTGAGCCTTGAATTGCCTTCTACTTTATAGCTTAATGTCAATTACATAGTGAACTAGGCACCAGATATGCCAGAAAAAAAATTCTTGTTTTCAAAAAGTTTTCCTGGTAACACACATCTCACTCATTTCAAAGCTGGGTTTCCTTCAGATCTCTGGATTGTGAACAGGAGGGAACAATTGTTGAGGGATTAGGAGGAAAGCAGGTCGTGAAAATATATACCATGTGTAAATCTATCAGTATCCTGGATAATCTTTAATACTTCAACAGACCACTTTTATTATTGTTGTAACTTTACTGACTTAGCCATGTTTTAGTGGTAGTGAGTCTGAGTAGCAGCTATTTTTTTTAAACAAAACTCTTGGAGAAAAATCAAGCCAAACCTGAGACAAAGGCTCTGGAATCAGTTCCTCAGAATATATACACACACTACCATTACATCAGACAGTTCCAGTCTGCAATATTTATAAAAATGTCCATTAAAACATCCAGGAAATAGAAAACCTACAGGAAATTAGAAAACACTGTGAACATGGGTTAAGGATGTTTTACTGACTTCACGTTTATGAATGAATCATGAATTTTGTCTGGCTCTTCCACTGTTGAAGTTTTATGACTAGTCTTCCTGATTTCCCCAGAAGGTAAACACAGTTTGCTACACTGCAGTCCACTTCACATCCCAGGCAATCCGTCCAAAGGAGAGGTGGTGCAGTGGAAGCTTTTTTATGTCTTTATTATTAAAGCCTTGTGTTTTTGTTAGCATACCAATACTTTCAAAGAAACCACTGGGGACTCCATAACAGTGTCATTGCCATGTCAGCTGAGGTCAGCTAATCTTGTTTATAAGCATCATACTTATAATATGTATCATTCTGCAGAATTCCAAGTGGGAACATAAACATTCATTTTCCATATGCTAGCCCCTATTACTGAGTTTAAATAGTTTTTCATGTTTATTTTCTTAGGGGGGCAATTATCGAGATATATATATATATATGAAGGTCCTTGATCAAGAAAAATCTATAGGGAAACCAAAATGATTGTATTAATGATACAATAATTCCAGTAGTGATATTTTAATTGAAGAAATTGAATTGTGTTTTAAATAGAAAAGCTTGAGTAGCCCGCAATTTAAAAGCTGCAATCTGAGTTGACTGCTGATTTGCATTTAAAATTAAGAGCATTGCTGACCTATTGGAAAGCAGAGATTTTTAAACTGCTGCAGAAAAAATGTTTTTCAGTGGCGAAGGAAGCTAAAGGTCAAGGATTCAAAGGATGCAACTTATATGTTTGTGATGTGGGTGCTCTTCCTGCATCAAACCAGCAAACATACCCTCAGTTTGTTACCTGTATAGTCTTTAATTTATAAGGTCTTGATTAGGATCTCCTTTTAGGAATGGCTTTTTACTCTAGTTCAGCAGAATTATTGTAAAATTTTTCTCCAGCATGTGTACTTGTGGCAGAACCTGGCCTAATGCCATTTCCAAATGCTGCACTTTCCCTTAAAAAAACAGTAGCTTTCTTCCCTCTCCATCCCATTCTTCCCTCCCCTTCACATGTGATATCTTGGAGTTATTCCAGGGGTAGTTATATGCCTCTTTAGACACTTGGTGAAGGTTTTTTTATTGAAGGATATAAAGATTTTTGATCTTTTTTATTTAGTCATTAGTTTCAATTAAGGAGATGTGAACCTGTTATTCAGAAATTAATTCAAGTGTATCATTGAAAGGGCAGCAGATGTGATAAATGCAATAAGGTTAGAGACTTCATGGATATAATTCCCTGGTATAATGATTAGTGTAATCCACTAATGAATTAGTCTCGGTACTTTTTAAGGAGGTAAAATTTCAGGGGTGGTTATTTTTAATTTTCTTTCCAGTGAGTGGAAGCTTCTTTTAGAAGTGAATGGAGCCATCCTGGTGTTCTGAAAGCCACTGAAAAATCCCTCACTGAGCCCTAGAGAAGTGTCCCTGATCTAATTAGTGCTTCTTTGAGAGGGGGGATAGGATAATGTGACATACAGAGGGCCCTTCCAAAATGAATTATTCTATGATTCTATGTTTTCTGTGTAGGCAGATAACACAATTTTCTTAAGAAAAGCAGTGCATTAAATTTGCTGCCTGATCCAAATCCCAGTGAGATTGGTACACAAATACCTTGTAATTGAGTTTATGTGTCCCATTTTGGTACCTCCTTCTCCTCTCTTACCAACTAAAACTGAAATGAAGCTCATTGAATTCTTTGGGTCAATATACACAGCAGGACTCAACCTGGCCCAACTCATGCTAACCTGGTAACCAGGAAATGTTGAGGAGCATAATGTAAGCATGTGAAACCAACAGTGCATCCCTTGCTCTGATGCAGCTTGGTTATATTCTCCGCATTAAGGAATGCAGACTTACCTGGTTGGTGGTTTGGAGCCTGAGGTTCTTTATATCTTGTCTCCTTTTGAGAAATCTGCATGATTTTTGGGAAGCTGGCCCCTGGGGATTTCATCTATTAGGCCACAACCACCTGTGTGTTTAGAAAACAACTTTTTTTTTTTTTAATTTATTTTTGATTTTGCATGCTGAATTCAGCATTGACTAAAACCAGAACTGAATAAAGACTTCCAAAGTTGGTCACATGTAATATTGAAGAGCTCATATACAGTTGTACTCATTTGGGTTTGGACACAAAATGGGGCACATAAAATGCTCAAGTGACATCTGGTTATGTAAACTATATGAGAACTATTTCTCATGACATTGTAAACTATAGACATATAAAAATATGTGTGTCTGTATTAGATTCAAATCCAAGTTCGGGATGACAGAATAAACATTTTTATAGCTTAACTTTCTAATTATAATTCCAATATATCTTTCATCTTGTAACAGCATTGGAATTCAATTCATTAGTCCAGACATAGGTATCTAACGACTCCTGAGCTAATGTACAATTTATAAGACTCTGGGCTAGTAAATGTGACAAAAAATCTCCAGAATACACAAATTATTTGGAAGTGACAACCGGAAACCAGAGAGGATATCTCAGATATCTAAAATGTCATGAAATATCTTGTGTGGCAAACAGAGTCGGGTCTCTTTGAACAGCCTCTTCTGTGTCTCTCTGGTTTGGTCTAGACATTACACATCCTAATGGATTCACATCTAATCTTATTATCTAACAGTTATCCTATGCTTCAAAATTCTTGTTAAAAGGGCATTATGAAAGGATTAAGTTAGGGGCTACAACCTTTAAGAAAGGGTTATTTTTTATATGGAAGGACATGGTTCTGGTTAACCTGAAGGGAAGCAATGGAGCTGCAAATAGCTTTAGAATTTGGGACTGATGGAGTTGAAAACCCACATTTTTTTCCTCAATTCAATCTTACACTTACCTCTTCCCATATCATAATTTCATGGGGGGAAAAAAAATCAACTCAAGTTTATTTTCGTAGATAAAATTGTAATTTTTCTTTTTTTCTTTTTCACCTTTCTCTGACACAGCCTTTAAAGTCAATAAGAATGTTCCAATTGTTTGCTGCTGCAAGCATTATTATAATTCACAATTTAGTTAGCTGCCCTGAAATTCTGGTGAAGATATTTGGGCCCTACAATATTAATACAGTGTATATTAAAGAACTTAAGAAATAACTAACAAATTGAAAAAAAACCATTAATCCATAGGGATTAATCATCATCTGGGATGCTCCTAGTGTGGATACACATAATAGATATTTTATATGGCATTCAATATTTTCATCAATGAAATGGAAACAAACATCGAATTACCATTGACAAAATATTTCAACACCATAAATGTCAACCATGGAAGGGCAAAATGGTTATCATATGCAACCCAAATTGTTTGTTTAGTCTAAGCCTTTGAAATTAAATGTGATTTGGTGCTTAATTACTTAGCCAAATCCAGACTGTTGCATCCAATAGGTGGGATAATTTGTGAAACATGGTACCTTGTGACATGGAGCCAATCAGTCTACCTGTCTGAATTCTAAAACTGCAATTTAGCAACTTGTTAAAGACTTGCATTAACCAAAGAGAAAAATACAGACACGTGACATAATATTTAACTTTGAAATTGAAAACGAAATTCCTGTGAATATACAAAAACAGTGTGAGTTAGTACAATGCAACTGTTAGCACCACAGTTTGGCAAGGATACTAGAAGTAATATTGTTATTTACAAAAATCTATTATGATATATTAAATGATAGTCCATGACCAGGACCTTTATCAGCTTATAAGAAAGAACACTGCACTATAAAAACATGCCATTTGCTCTCTGGCTATTAGAAGTCGTCCTACTGATTCACCACTATTTCTCCCTATAACACTTGATTCTTTTCTTGGAGATCTTCAATCAAAGCACTGAGCCCATATGAACCCAATTAACCTGTAAAGTCTAAGAGAATAAAAGCACAAAGCAGGAAAGTTGCAGAGACTGCTGTTAAAATGAATTAAATGTGTTTGGGAACACAGACATTTAGACAGCAGAAACTACATTGTCAGCTGCTTCCAAATGTGTCAGAAAGATCACAGAGATCAGTCTGTACAGATAAATTGTGTTGCAAAAAAAAATATTTGCATATAGTGAGAACAACCATGTGCAAATGAAGCTTTCCATGCCAAGAAATGTGTTCATGGAAATGAGAAGAAAGTAGATCAAAAAATATTGCACTATGAGTAAACCTTTCCATTAAGCTCCTCCTTCATGTAGTACCAAAATTCACATTGTCACACTTAGAAATCCCCTCTGACTTTCTCTTTAAAATGCTGCAGTGACTTCACACGTGATTTTTCAGTTCACTTAAAAAGCACTACACTTATATTTCACAACTTCATTTATATTTCACTTATAAAGAAAGCCAGGCACCCACTTTCTTTGCTTTTTTAGTGTACGTGGAGCTAAAATTAGAAATCTGATGATGTATTGGTGAAGGAGCCATAACAGATCCATGTTCCCTTATTGTCACTATGAGTGTGTGTCACAAGATTGCATAACAAAGCCAGGGCGATGCATTGCCATAAGAAGGGTGTGTAGCAGGCTGGTAAACCGCAGACGCCAGATGAGGGGGAGACTTCCAGTCAGGTTCTGCTGGGATCTGTCCCAAAGCGTATTCCGAGTAATATCCTTCTTAACAACTCTGACGGAGAAGTCAGTACACTTGTAACACTGGAGGCTTATTCCAACCTGAGATTGGTTGTGGACACTCCAGGGCCCATCCCAGATTTCAAAGCACCCCTCAAAAACTGATGGTTTGGAAATTAAATAAGAGTAAATGCTAGTCCAACCTAGAGACTTAACGTTAGGGAATGTAGTAATCCAATTTCTTTCCCACAACAGCTCACCATAGTCCGCTGTGGGCATTTTCTACGCCTATGAAGCAAATTACATAAATTTAGAAATCTGGTACAGGACATGAGTCTTCTCTCCTTTCTCTAAGCAAAGATTCAAGACTAATTTAGAGTGGAAAAAGCAGAAGTACTGGTTTTAAAATTTCAAGGACTTTAAGATTAGTATTGCTGAACAATCGGTTTAGAAATGAATTTTTCCAGTAGAGACTGGGGAAGATGTGGGAAGCATCAGTACTGCAGAAAAAGATCAAGTAGTATAGTACATTTCCAACAAACATGAGTCAATATAGTGATGTTATTGCAAAAAGTGCATATTTCATTTGGGATGTGTTAATAAAAGTCTTATGTATAAGAAAAGGAACAAAATATTCAGCCTCTTTTTGGAATGTAGGCTCTTTTCTGATGTCTGAGGACTCCAGGTTGAGAAACTTTATGTTCCTCCTCAAACTTCCTGAATTTCTTTCATTGTTTCATGGTCTGAAAGTATGTGGCTACAGAGCAGATGACAGTGCTAGTGATGTAGAAGCCTTTTGGTTCTGCCAGTAGTCATTTGCTATTTTCAGTTGTGGTTCAGACATGTAGAACTAAATGAAACTGAGAAAAGAAAAGACCAGTGGAAAACAAGGGTTGCTCACCTTTATATATTATATGTTGAAAACCATGGCAAGGGCTGAATTTCAAATTGCAGTCCTTTCCCTTTAATCCTCCCCCATCTCTCCACAGGTTACTTTCTCTATTCCTTATAAACCCCTACAGCCGGTTTGAGGCAGGCATTTTTTATTCCCATCTCTATTGTAGCATAACTCTTGTAATCAAGATTTTAGAGTCACGAAAGCTGAACAGGAGAGTTCTAAACCTTGAACACCAGATGTGAAAGGCCAGTACTGCAATCTATACAACCTTTCAAAACAAGCAGAAAAAGTTAATGAGTTACTCCACAAACACTGTTCACGATGTTTCGCTCCAGTCTCTTAACTATCAAAATCTCATGTTATTCATTTTCCCATGTCTGAACACTGTTACTGGAATGCACTTGCTTTTCAAAGATTTCAGCCTCTAGCACTCTGTGTTCTCTTGTATAAAAAAAAATTATATATTTGTCTTTTCTTCCCCCGAGGTTTTGGAGGGTTATTTAAATTTTATTTGGCACTTTATAATTTATTACATTCCTTGCTTGCATGTACATGCACCTTGGCATTATGCTGCTTTAATGTGAACTCCTGACAGAACAGGTTTATAAGGACTGGCAAGCATGCATTTACACAGAATATCTCAACAGATATGTGGCATTTACTATATATGGAAAAATTGCTAAAAACAACTTTGAGGAAAGAATCTGAAGAACTACTTTCATTACCTTCCAAAACAGATGTTCACATGTACTTATATAGAAAGTGGGACAGCAGACAAACACACTGATTTGCCTGTAATGCTCTTTTTAACCTGGCATGTAGTAAAAATGTCACCTAACAAGAGATCCATCTGCCCTGGTTTAGGCGTCCAACGAGGTAACAGTTACAAAGTGACTGAGACAGTTACTACACACTCTTTTAATAGTCAATGGAGAGAAATACCATCTCCAGACAGCAATTCATCTCTTCCTGAGATAGGTGTCTCGAACAGATCAGATGAACTGCCCTCTAGGGAAGCCTATGTCTCTTTACTGACTGCTAGGGGAATGGGAATAGCTTGAACTCGGATATCCAACTTCTAGGCTTCTGAAACGTGATGAATTTCATTCTGATATGGCCAAAGAACTGACACAAAATCGTTGGCCTGATAAAAAGAAGAAAAATCCATCCAGTTAAATCCCACACATTTTATTCCCAAGAATATGAGTGAATGAAAATTCAAGAATATTAAAATTATTTTAATCTGTTATCTGAATTAATTTTCCATTATTATACCATCAGTTTTTCTCCTTTGTAATATATATTTTACAGGAAACAAAAATTTACAACATAGGTAAGGTTTTCATATGAGAGTATAAAAGTCTGGAAAAGAAGTAGAAGTATCACAACAATCTTTAATACTTATAATAATTGCTATTAGGTGTAATTAAGATATCTCATTAAAGGGTAATGTTTTTATATATATATACATCTATTTAAAAGCATCCAAGAGATGTAGAAATCAAGCAATGAATTTTTATTTGGTTTAGGTACATAAGTGCTTCAGGTTGCCTTGAAAATCCTTCCTTATTAGTATACAGTCATATGATCACACAACTTCAAATCCACCTCAAGTAGAACAGTCTCATTGTGCCTAAATGTTGACTGCAAGGCTGCCATTCACGTAAGAAGTAATCACAGGATCAAAACCAAATGATATTGCTTTCAGGAAGTGTTCCCTTCTTAGTCCATATTTTCCTCCAGGAATTTGTAAATTTGTCTTTTCTTGTAAGGTGAAAAAAAGAGAAGCTGTTGACAAAGGCTCAGAAAAAAAATATCAGAAATCATAATTGCTGCAAATATTAATAATGTATAAATTTTTTTAAGAGTTAGGGTTTCAAATGAAAACAAATGTTCAGAATGCTGAAATTTCCTCCAATCTGAGTAGTCAGAAATTTGAAAAACTGTGCATCAGAGACATCTGACCGTGGGTTATTTCTTCAAACATTTTTGCGTGAATTTTGATGAAACTGGGAAGCATGTAGACTCGAGAACTGAAAGAGGCTGCTTGGTATCACCCAGTTTTCTCTGTACGTACCTTTCACTGACTGATTTGGCTGACCAACCCTCTTTCCTGTGCCTCACTTCTCTCCTCCACCTCTTGCTTTTAGTTTCTCATGCTTGGTAACCAGCCTAACACACAGAACACTTTTTGAGTGTGTTTGGAGAATGCCTACCTGAAAGACATCTAGATTACTACAGAGACCTTGATTGGGCCCAGAAAGACAATTATGTGTGAAATTAGGAGCAAGAAAAGGAGCACCTGAGTAAAGGATGTATCCTGTAGATGTGGAGGCTGGAGAGGAGAGGCAGAAAAATCAAAAATTGTGCCTGGGAACTGCTGTGGACAGTGAAGAGAAAAGAGGACAGTGAAGATGTGTACTGAAAGGTGAATAGCTGGATATAGGTGGTTCCTTTGTGCTTCACCTCTAAACATCAATCCAGTTATGTTGCTGGAAAATGCTGTCCTCTTTATTTGTAAACCTGTTCAGCTCTCAGTCTCTCCCCTACATTGCCAGCAAGAGCTTTCTTAACACCTGCTGCCTGCAGGGGGAACAATCCATATCTGCCACAGAGGATTGAATCACCTCAGCAGCCGGTCATGCAGTGGTATTTCTCAGTCAGATTTCTTTTGGCAAATTTACTTATTTATACCATGGATTAGCACTTCTCAGTTATCTCCTTCATGTTTACAATTTCCAATTAGTTCAGTCATTCCCCTAGGGATTAATCAAATAATTTCTCTGCAGAATAGCAAACACCAGCCTTCTAGAACAGTGCTTTCTTCCTCCAGTTGTATTTGAGCCCTCTAACACTGTGAAAAGAGTATTAAGTTTAGTGGAAAAACTCATCATAATTTTCAAGGTGTTAGATAATCAGGCATTTATATGGAATTTAAACCAGTACACACAGTATGTGGGTTATTTTGGCAATGGGATAAAACGAGAGGATATTGTCTCAAATAGGAAGTCTATTATGGCTAAATCATAAAGTTTGTCTGCTAATTAAATCAAATCTGCTTTGGAGGTTGTTTGTTAGAGACTATGAAGCTTACTGAATGTCTCCTAATGGTTAATGAGGTAAATTAATGAGAAATGTAACTGATGAAGAAAGGTAAGATTGGTGGATTTAACTGTAGGACTTGTATGCATTGAGCCAGAAAGCTCCATCTATTGTTTTTTCATTTTTCGTCCCCCATCCTTGAAGGGATGTGTTTTTCACTATTGATCTCCAATTCTGCCTTTTTGTGACTGTTTCTTAAGGTTTCAGGTCTTTTCACTGAATATTTTTTGCCTTTCTCTTTAGTGAAAAGTAAAGAGCTTTTGTACTTACCATTTGTAAAATGTTGTTTTTCTTTAGAAATTTTCTGAACTGCTTGCCTTTCTTCTCTAGGATGATCATGCTGCTGAACATCAGAGGGGAAGTATTTTAGTAACAGGTACAGAAGAATGCAAACGTTAGCTTTTCTAGCCATTCAAGCATGTCTGAGTGAAGCTGTAGATTCTTATATTCATTATGCACAAATAAGAAATCCAGAGGCATTTATGGTGTATTTTTTAGAGCATTCAAGAATCAATGATTTAAGAGAAACATTCTGCTGTCACATGTAGAGATTGAGGAGAATGTGTAACTCTCCATAGGATCTCTGAGTGGAGATTGCATGGTACAATATCTGTGGATATAGATTGATGCATGCATATGGATGGAAGAGTGATCTTTTGGGCATATCTGAGAGTTAGAAAATTTCTTTAAAATTTCCCCAGAATATCAGGGAAAGGTTAGGGAGATACAGGATTCTGCATATGGCTCATTAGAAGTGATTGCCTGTATAAGGAGCTGCAAACTCCCTTCCATAATTTCTCAAGGCACAAATGAGCTCTTACAATTCCTCTCACATAGGGGTATTGCTACATAGCCAAATAAGTTGGGTAAGCTGATTTATAACCCTTAAAGCCAGGTATTTGTTTCCCAGAGTTTGGTGTGTCTTGTTCTCAGAAACTCGTTTGATGTATTTACTCTGTCGTAGCTTGGTGATGGGTAATTGCCATAACCGGCTGTCATATTTCTCCTGTAGGGCATGGAAGGATTCTGTCTCATTTGTAGTATTATATTTAACTGAAAAGAGTTCTGTATATGTATAAAGAAGAGTATTCACAAGTTTATCATGAGTTGTTCTTCTGGCTGCTCTGCCTAAGGAACTAAACCAGATTTCTTTAGCAGAATAAATTCATAAGCATTCTTTGTATTTTCTGCTTTTAAACAGGATTAAGTCCAGGTGGGTTTCTCTTAGCCTAATAGGAATTAAAAGTGTATCTGATCGTTATGTACTATTTGAATATAGAAAAGAAATAGCATGCATAAGTCTTCCTTAAGAATTATTAAATCAGTTGCAGAAGCAACCAGAAAAGTTAGCAAATTCTGAAGAATAGTGGTGGCCAGAAATTTGTATCTTTTCTCTTCCTAAGCACAGCTTCTGTTTTAATTATATGGGAGATCCAACAGAAAACTAATAAGCACTTCTATTATTCATTATATCAAATTATAATTCTTGCCTGTAAACATCTTTTAGAAGTGACATTCCTGGTTGAATTTTTCTCAGAAAATAAAGGACCAGCATGCCGGTAGAAGATCAGCTGGGAGCTGGGAGTCTTCTCCAAGAGCATCATCTTACCTCTGGAATTCTTGTGTTCCAGCAGCAAGGTTTGCTGGATGAGAGTTCAGAGGCTTGGGCAGGCACTGTTTCCCTCAGCTGTGGCACTCGGGGTGCTGCGGCTCCAGGGCTGGCTGGGCTGGGTGCCAGCACTGAAATCCAATTATCCCAGGAGAGATGCTGCTCTTCTCCCACTCCCCTTTCTCCCCAGCCTTCATGGCAATGGAGGAGTCCCCAGCCCCATTTGGGGAAAGAGAAAATCCAAGGAGATCCCCTTGTTTCTTCTTCTTCTTCTTTTAGATGTTTCTCCACATTTCTGACTCCTTTACTGAATTCTCAGCTATGTGGGATGCCTCCTCCTCTTTTGCATTTTGGGAGCAGTGTGAGTCTACATATGCTTAGCTAGTACTTTGGATTTTGTGGAACAGAAGAGGAGAGAGGAAGTGGTGGTGTGTAACAGTTTATTTTCAGTAAAACCTGGGTATAGTTTCACACTTATTGTTTTCAGAGAGTCTTTGATATTTGGAGCAGGGAACTCCCTCAGGCGAGATATTCATTTTGTGGCTTTTTATTTGGGCTGTGAAATTCTGCTCAGCTTTCACTGGTATCAAAAACTTGAAGAAGACCACATGAATTTTCATTAGACTGTCTCAGGCTGCCTTCTGAAAGGAGTTTCTACTTTCTTCTACTGCAATTTTCCTTATCTTAGATTTTCTGCTAAGACATAGTGTTGTAGAGATATAAAGTAAGTTTTGGGTTTTCTAATTAAAATACATCTTAGCTAAGGGTGGGATTTGTTTTTTTTGACTCTAGCTTGACTTACTGCATGCATCTGGGATGGACTCAGATAAATTTACCATGTATCTGCCCACAAGATGATTTTTACTCCTGGGAAGATCAGCTGTTCAGGGTGGTGTCAGAGAATAGGATTGGGAAGCAACAACTCTGGGTTTTGCTCATCTTTGTGTCACCTGAGTGTTGGGGAACAGATTTAATTCAGGGCTCTGCTGTCACTCATGGTGAGGTGAGCAGCTCCTGGATATTTTGAAGATTGTTTTGAATTAAGTGAATGATTCTCTAATATTTCAAAAGAAGTAAACTCCCTTGGACTTCATTTGATCATATTAAACACCTAATAAACTGACATAGTTGGCTCAGGGTTGAAGTGAAAGCATTCTGTGCAGTGCTGAATGGGTAAACTTTATGACTTGACATTCCTGATACATTAGTTGCTGACATGAAGTGTTTTACCACGTGATAAGTGCTTGACTTGCAAATGAAGATGCTGCTTTGAAAAGCAGAGAACTCTGTTTCCAGCCCTTGTTGGGGTCCCGTGTTTCAGTATCTTCTGAGGTGCCTTTAGGCAGTCCCTGTTGTTTACAGATATAAAGAGTGCTGCAGTTTTACTGACTTTCATGTGAGTTTCTCAGAAGCTCAGCATAAATTCTATCAGAATTCAGCTTAGAGTTTTGAACAATACCGTTCGAACAATACAATATTTTTTACTTGTTACGAAAACTCCAGACTTTGCTTGTCTTCAGAGGGACTCTGACAATATCCCACTTTGCAGGTTTATTTGATTTCAGCTATGACAACAAAGCTTCACAATTTTCCAGTAAAGTAGAGTTTTGTTTGTCCTTTTTATCACCTGGTAAATACTGGATGAGTTTCAGCGCAATAACAAACCATAAAAAACAGAATGGAGAGAAGAATAAACTTTTATTGTTTTAGCAACAAACCTGTTCCTCTTTACTTTTCCAATGAGACACAAAAGCCTGCCATTTGTTCCCGCACTGGAAAGTCTTTAACTTTGTTTGCAAGCACTAGTAATTTGTCTTCCGCTTTATGTTTATCTGAGCAAGAATATGAAAATTGTTAACACTAAACAGGGGAAAAAAACCTTTTTATACAGTTAAGTGAATATTGAATGGGACTAATGTTCCTTAGTTTCGGGTGGAGAGCTATTATTTTTATTATTCTGTTCATATCATGATCAAAATTGCATAGCTGAATGAGGGAAGTGGTGCTGTAACATTATTGCTAATTGAAAAAAATATCTAAATGACTTCTTGTGAGGCAAAGATAACTAAAGAATCCATTGGTTCTTGTTCCACAGCTATTAAATAGTTGTTGATTACACATCATCCCCAGATGGGGAAACCAAGTTTTAGCCCATTTCCCTGGTTTCTTGACTGTAAGGAGGTGGGCACCGTGTTGCTCTGAAAAGCAATCATCAGTGTCATAAATAAAGTCAATCAGTAAGTGAGTGACAAAACTCTCAGTTGAATTCAGAGCTTTTCACTTCCAGATATATGTCAATTTTCTTTCCTCTAAACATTTTTCAAAGCCACATATTTTCACCCAGATGGTCCAGATCCCTTATTTTCTTGCTCTATTGCTTTCATTGCAGTTACGCTTGAGCTTGTACTCCCAAGATAAATCACTGCATGTTATTGAGCTTGTATCTTTGCTATAAAAATGTATTCTAAACAAACATGGGCTGGGGGAGGATTCATGCACGTTCTCAGTCTGGGAAGGAAAAGGTGCTTCAACATTTCTTAATGTTGTATGAAAGTCTGTATAGACTATGTGACAGTGAAGGGCACTATGCAGTTTTATTGTTAAAGCTTTGAAGGACCATTACACAAGAGTAGGAGGCTATTCCGGTTTTCTAGGAAGCTGTAAAACTCCGACTGCTCTTGCAGTACAGTATTTTGTTTCTACCACAAACAATTTTTTAAAAACTTTATTAATTTTTAACTTTTCATTTTGGTTTTCACCAGCTTTCTGTGTTAGAAGTACAGACTCATAAGACATGAGAACAAACATGTCACAATCGCAGATTAAACCTGATCTAGCACCTCTTGAAGAGTCATCTCTCCCCAAGTCACCTGCCTAAAATTTCCCTATCACTCTCTACAATCAATATGGAGAAAGGCAGATACTTCTAGAAGGTGATAATTCTACCAGACTTCATTATTTGTCTTCAAATGGCCCTCAGAATGTGCTGATTTCACTCTCTTAATATTGTAGTTAGAAAAACAACTTTGACAAAATGCATCAGATAAAATTAATCCCCTGTTAAGAATCTCCTTTGTCCTCAGCAGGAAATACTTGGGTCTGTGACTTGTTTAGAATTCTGAAATACTACATAATACTCATATTTTTCCCTGGTATATTTAAATTATTAATCCTGGCATATGCAAAAAAATTGAAGTATTTGAGATTATGTGTGGTTCCATGGACTACTCCAAAAGGAAAAATATATGGAGAATCTTCTCGACAGGGTCAAATAGCAATTTTTTTTGTTTGAATCCTCTTCATTTTTCTATACCTATCCTGCTTTGCATATGTGTTTTTATGTTGTATGAGAAGTGTGTGCGTTGCATAATATTTATTATTTCTAATGTAATGGCTCCTAACATCAAATTAGGAACAAGTTCTCATTACAAATGGCATTACAAAACCAAATATGCCACAGGCAGTTCCCACTCTGGAACAAGCTTTCTCTCTTGGATGTAGGTTTCTATTTCTTTTTCTATTTACATAGAAAATATACATTATTTTTCTATTTACATTCTTTTTCTATTTACATGTTTCTTTTTTTAATTTTGTAGTAACTGCATTAATGATGAGTACTTCTATGGACAGTTGAGTTATACCAAAAATTGAATTTAATTTTATTTTGTTCATGGATTAGAGAAAAATGCTTTTCTGCCCATTTTTTTGATAATTAACAAAATCATATTTATTGACTTGAGAAACTAAGAGTGAAGGAAGCCTTTCCTTGGAATGTCTTCCATTCACATTATTAAAATTTGGCTTTCCCATTCCTAAAGCATCTAGTTTTGTTGCAAAAGTGATTGTTGTGTTTAAGCACATGTTTATTCATCAACTAGTATATAATTTTCTGCTCTGAATATGAGACAAAATAATACTAAATAAATGACATAATTAAAAATGCATATGGAAATAATTCTTGCTGTAATGGTTTTCCTTACACTCCCTCCAGAAGTTAGAGGCAAATTAGTCTGAGCATTAACTCTGAACATCTACTCAATTTAGGCAATCCACTTAATTTGTTGTATTTACTTACTTTCCATGCCCACAACAGCATACAGCTCTTTATAGAACATGCTGTAATTGTAAAAAGGAAAACACATGAACTGTTTTGGTTCAGGACATCTAGATCAAAAAACTATCATCTGATTAAAGAACAAGGACTGCTTAGAACCATAAAAGAATGTTTGTTATTGTTTTAGGACGTGTTTTGCAGGAATCATATGATACGAAAATGACATGGAAAAAGTTTCTCTTTCGGACACCCCTGAATCAGCTCTAATCTTGCTTTGGCATACGTAGGAAAAAGCAATCAGGCAAGTTGTAATATGCTAATCCTTCTTCATCTCCTGATTTCTGTAATTGTGGTGACTGCTTCTGCTTCTGCAGTTTCGGAAGGAGAGTTTTTAAACATTTTCTGTTGCCTGAAGTTTGCAGAACTCTATTTGGGGAAACATACTAAAAGTAGTATAGAAAAAAAGGATCAAATTAAAGAATATTACTTCCCACCAGTAGTTTTAAATAATAATTAGGATACCTAACAAGACATTTCCTGAAAAAGAGATATCTAAAAGCACTCGACTGGAAAGTGTCTAGTTTTGCTTCATCATTTTGGTAGAAAGGAGGAGCATGCTGATTTACAAAGTGAAGTGAATGAGATCAAGGTAGAAGTAAGATAAGTTGAGATGTGAATTTGGTTCAAGGAGGTCACCAAAAATATTGCTGAAAATAGAGAATTCCCTTTTCTTAGACTCATTCCAGACAGAGAAATTGATAAAGAGGGACCTATATGAATGATATGCAAAATTGCCATTGCTTGCAGTGAAACAGAATATTATCTGAAGGACTTGGTGTAAAAGATGTAAAAGGTGTTCAAAATGGCATCTGATTTCAGCAGTGCAGAGTTCATTTAGATGTTTATTTCTCACCAATCTCTGCAATTGACTTCAGAAATGGATGGCCACGCTGGATGCCAGTGTAAGGAAAGGCAAACAGGCAAGAAAGGCAATTATTCTCCAAGCTGTAACATGTTATTCATTGTTGGAAATGCTGCGTGGTGTTCAGTGGTGGAGATGTGCAAAACTCAGCTGGAAATGTTCACAAGAAAACTTGTGAACTTGAAAAGTCAATGTTTTTCCTGCTTAGACCAGACAGTTGGTCAAGATGGCCTCCTGAAGCTCTTTCCAGCCTAAATGGTCTTATGATTCTGTGGCAGTCTCAAAAGGCGTGGTTTTTTCACTTGAAATTGGTATTGAAACTGGGGCAAGATGGTGTCTTGAGCCAAACACTATAGCACAACACTATTAGACATTTTATGAAATAATATTATAAAATAATGTGAACATTGAGTAAAACTGATCATGAAGCTGCATTTTGAAACTATGGGGGAAAAAATGCTCACTAAAAATCCAGCATGATAAAAAGCCTGAAGCATTTTCCACAAGAACTTTTGCACATATGAATAAGTCAAATTAACAAGAATCTCTTCTCCAGCAAAGTTGAGACAATTCATATGTCAGTAAGATCTACATATATTTGGTATATGTACCTTATGATAAATATCAGCGCTATTTCTCAATTTAGAAACTTTGTTCGTTAACTGAAGTTTTCAACACTGAGACACAGATAAATTGAAGTTAATATAAGTCACAGTATCAATAAAAATTCTTTGTTAAACACATGCTTAATACCCAAACTTCAGTCCATATAGCCTCTGAAACAGGATTCTTGCACATTTGGGTAATTCGTAGCAAAAAGCCAAAGACTGAAACTGTTCAAAAGGCTTTCCTATAATATCCTGAAAGACAAAATAAAATGAGGACAGCATTCTCTGTTGCCATGGGAACACAAATGTCCACTGCAAATTATGTGATGTTTAAAATTATTTTCTATTCCAGTTCGAACAATTTTTCTAAAATATCATGTTATTTTCACAGAGAGGCAACACCTCTGCTATTCTAAAGTTTAGAACTTTGTGAAAACAGATACATAAATGTTGCCTGGACCACCAGCCAAAGTCTTTCTAAACTGGAACTTTTTCACATTTTCTTCTTTTGAGTAAGAGGAAATGACTAAGCTCAGAGAGCTGAAAATCCCCTTATTGTTGGAAACTGCTCTATTGTTTTAGGCTGAAGACTCACAAGGAAAACACAGGACTGGATCACTAAAGAACTCCCCAGTCTGTGCAGGGAAGTGCAGGACTTCACATCTGGGTGGCAGGGTCTTTTCTAAACTTTACAGCCAATAGTTCAGCCAAGGGCTGAGCTTACAGATCATCCCTTTCTGAAGCACACACGTCTGTGCCACAGCTGACGTGAGGCCCTAGAGCCCTCAGATGCTGAGGTGTCTCTGCCTGCCAGGTGGAGGGAACATATGCAGTCATTCTAACGTGTGTTTGCAGGATCTCCTTCTCACTGCCCCCAGGTAGCACCATGGGCAATCCTCTGGGATGACTCATCTAAAAAGGAAGATTTGCATTCTTTGAGGTTTCTGTGAAAATCCAGATTCTTGAAACCAGCCGAATAGTGACAGGTATGCAATCAGCACCCTCGAGAGCACCACCCCTTGGGTGAACATCAGAGAAAGATACCTCTGCAGAGCTGTCATTAAATAGATGTTGCACAGCTCAGCCGTGCCTCAGCACACTCCTGTTTGAAGGGCCTGCTCTGCAGGAGGGAATGCAGGAAACATCACGTCTCCCAAAATTCACTGATAAAGCAGAGGAAAAACAACACTCCTTCCCTTCCCAGGGTTTCTAATGGCTACATAGAGTATCAGGGTGGGACAAAGGCCAGATGCAGGTCCCTTATACAAACTGAGGAAGAAAGAGAAGTAAAGTTCCTGAAATATAAAGCCGGCAACATCCGTGAGTTAGGCTGGAGTGGAGAGGGTGACAAGTCAAGGATCTTAATTTATTCTTCTCTTCTAACTTTGCCATGTGAGGCCCAGCAACAACAGTGTTTAATGCAAGATTTGCACACTTTGATTTTGAACCCAAACTTCACATGGAGAAAGTCTCTCGAATAATTTTACTAAAGTCAACAGCTCATCCAGCACCAATCCAAACATTCCCACCAATTGTATCTGACTAGCACAAAGGTTTTCTGAGCTTTATATAAATTACTTCCAAGCCTTTTAAACTCCAGCGTATGAAAGGCAGATAAATCATTAGTATGATTATTGTTGACTTTTACGGCAGCATGCACCCTCCTTTGCTGCATACCTCACTGGACCACGGATATGGCCCAGGCAGTCCAGTACCTGCCCAGGTCTTTGCTGATATTGGAAATATCACAGTTGTTCCATCTAGAAACCTTTATTCAGTAAATGATTTATAAGTGCAACAGATTAAACAGGAAAAAAAGCAGCAACATTGACATAGTGCTCATGTGATGCAAGGCACAGCACCAGATTTCCATGGAGCAGTTCTATGTTTTCATGGTAAACAGCTTTTGAGACTCAGCAAACATTGTTTTGGGTTGCCTCAGGGAGTCAACTCATCTGCACTTGCTCTGACAATGTCAGATGATTGTTCAGGCTTTTAAACATCACATGAATGAATGTCAGAGATGCCTGAAGGCTCTCAAGCAGTGTGGGCTAAAATGAATTTTGCCACCTTGGAGATGAGGGGCTGAAGCATTGCTTGTCTTCCTGGCTAAGAGTGGACAGTAAGAGGGAAATCGATGTGGGAGTGGAGAATGGGAGTAGCAAATCCTAAAAACTGTGGTCAGTTACTGCTGCTTTATCCTCCCTAGTGTCGCAGCAGAAACCTTCCTTTCTTTTTCACTGACAGCAGGGGGTGACCTGGGTTTCCAACCCACTGCTGCAGGCAGTGACACCAGCAGAGCCATAGCCTTTTTACCTCTCTTTTTGCCTGCACTTTCTCCAAACTGCCTCATAACATACTGCCTCTGGCTTTTCTGTGACAGCATTCTCCTTCCTTGGTTGAACACCTCACAGGGCCACAGATTCTGCCCGGGAAGTGTGGCACAAGTCAGGCTGTTATAGCAATTAGCACCATTATTTTTTTCAGTAAGTGATTTATAAACATGGCATATTAGACAGCAAAAAACAGGTGGCTTGCTTTGCATACACCTGGGTCTGGTTGTGATGAATGTTAAGGAATAACACTTATCAGCAATAAATAATGCAGCTCTTCTGATTCTATACCAAAATTGTACTCATAGAGGTCTGCCAGCACCTGTCTGGACCAATCACAGCTATTTCTTTCTAAAGAAACCATCTCTACCCTAACTTTTTGGAATTTATAAAGACTTTTCACCCAAATTTCAAACAGAATTGTTTTTCTATGCCCAGCCTAGTTTTTCTCCTAAGAGCTGAATTTGCTCTAGATGTATTTTATGACTCAGCACCCTGCCCTTGTAAGTCCCTGTCATCACTGGTGACAGAGACAGAACAGAAATGTGTCACACAGTTACATTGTTAGGACTGAAGTGAACCCAGAAAGAGCTTTTAATCCTTAGGCCAGAGGCTAAAAAGGTAGCATGATAAATTCACAAGCATCTGGACTGTGCAGTGACTTACAGACAGTGGCAACCTGAGGCTGCAGAGTGAATAACTGATGAAAACCTCAAAATGTGTGTGTGGGGAGAAGTGTGAAAGAGAGCAGCTACAGGCACATATTTCAGACAGGAAAAGTGCTGTCTCTTAACAGCAGTTCATGTGAGAGCACTGTGGTACTTTATGTATCTGATTCTCCTCACGGATGCAATGCGGGGAGTCAGGTACAGCACAGAGGAGGCCAAAACTGCTGAGAGATCAGATCCAGGCTGAGGCTGTGTCTCTGCACTACATGAAAGTAGAAGGGATCATATGTGGCTGCTGAAATCACTGACTCATTTGGGTATCATCATATGCCTGCAATTAAGTCAACATGCCTAGTGCCTGGAATAGTGGTGTAGGCGTTCAGAAAACATGTTTCTCTGAGAAAATTTACAGTGAGACAGAGCCTTGCACAGCCCTGCTTACAGCAGCTTGTACTTACTAAATTATGGACCTCCAAGAAGTTGGGGGTCATTGGCAGGGCTGTAGCTCCAAAGCAGGACTTAAATGCGTGTAAGCAGACACCTAGGAAATATCTGAGAACTAGCTTGAGCTTGGAACCAGTCCAAGATCAGGCTTCTTCCTCTCTATCTGACTGTGGCTGTGTGAAATGGCTGTGGAGCAACACGGGACAGTGAGAACAGTCCATCCAGACCTCAGAGGACCTCGTCCAGCATAAGACTGTAAAGGTCCTGTCAAAGGTAATCCTAAAGACAGCTAAATCCAGGCAGAGCATCCAGGACAAAAATTTGACTCAAGACTACCTTTTTACAGGCACTACAGAAGCACCCTGTGTACATCCTTGGGAGCAGAGCAGACCTGATCACGTCTGGGTGCCACGTGCAAGGAGACACACACTCCCACTGCTGCTTGCTCAGGGAAGTGTGTGGTTCATTTACAATCACTGCCTCATTCCCAGTGAACTTCCCTGTGCTGAAGCATGTTAGCACTTACAAAAAACAAGAAAGCTGTGGACTACTGACCCATATCTGCATAAAGGCTCAAATTGATCTTCCTCTCCTGCTCTTTTCCATCCCCAGTGATGACTGAAAATAAGAGAGAACATTGATTAGATTATTTTACTAATCTTTTTCCTATTTATTAAATCATGACATTTCATTCCCCATTGAATTGCATAACTATACTATTGAGAAGTGTAATATGATCCATTTTTATTTCAAAATGCTGAATAAAAGGAATGTCTATGACACATTTCAGCGGAAATTAGACAATGATATTTTTGTACGCAGAAATGAGATGTGTTTTTATCTTACCATGCTTAATATTCATGCTAATTCACAACACACTTTTTTATTGCTATCAGAGAAGCATATTCTTTAGGTATAAATTTGATCTACTGCCTGCTAACTCAGGATTACTTGAACATGGCTTTTAGCCCAATTCTCTTTGTATTCTCTTGTGTGCTGCCATGCACTGCAAGACAATAGAAGTATAAAGATCTTCCTGAATATTTTTCCTATCAGTTTTTTTAAACCTACAGAAAATCCTGGTTTGATATGGGCAGATGACACAGGGTTGTTATTCCATTCTCTTTCATCAGAGGTGGATCTGAAGCTCTTTTTACTCAAACTACCTCCAGCTTCCTTTATGCTTCATTTTCATAATGTTTTATTATACTGGAATTTTAATCACTCAAAATCTAATAAAAAAAGGCATTCCCATGGCTGCAATAGAGCATCTTGTGTTTCCCCTCCTTCGGATCATATTAGGTGTGTTCAAAATTATCCAAAGCTTTTTCTGGCTCAGTTTAGGGATTTGTGTATACATCTAAATCATAAAAGTCTCCCATCACATTGGGGTTTTTTAAACCTGTAAATCCTGTGAACTTTCCTGTAACCACCAACAGATAGATGAAGTATATCCACTAGGATTTTAGGGTACTCTGTACATAAGAGGTTCAATATGTGCAAGCTTACTTGAAAAAGCAGGGTTATTTATTGTTAATCACCTGGCCTGATAGTTGCCTGCTGGATAAGGTTTCCTTCTTAAAAGAAAGAAAAAAAAAGAAAATTTAATCTCTCTAGCTGATGCTTAGCTATCTTCTTCTCCAGGAGCTGTATCAACCACCCTAGCCACAGCTAAGAAGGCAATTACTCACTTCACTTCTCTTTTCTGGGTTGCTGCTGTCTGTGTTTTCTCTCCCTGAATGAGGATTTTAGCAGGACCTCAGAAGGTGAATGTTGTCTGAGCACAAGGACACTACACTTGCAGAGTTAAACATTTTGCATAGCAGATGTTTTAGTAAATACAATGAGCAGGTGAGACAATGAAATAATACATGTTACGGGCTGGTGGACATGTGCTGTTTTTCTATACTGGGGACTTCTCAACAGAATACCACAGAAAAGAAGGGCTCTTTTTTTCAGTTTTCCTATGTGATAATGCCTGCCTATTAATCTAACTAAAGAATGGCAGGTACAAGTATCCCAAAATATGTCTGTGGATGTCATGACAGGAATTTTCTCACCTGCTGAAGAGATTATGAAGTTCAATGATTAAATCCGCAATGCATCTCTGCTGCACACCAGTGACGTGCAGTAAGAGATTCCTCTCCAGGCAGCAGCTCTTCTCTGGAGATCACCACCACCATTCATAAGGGATAAAACCTGTAGAGCAGAAGGCTTTGATATAGTGCCTCTCTAGCAGAATCTGTTTGGTGCAACTTTTGGACTGTTGATACAAAAACAAGGCTTGGACCTGGGTTATGAGGGAAAACAACGTACGGATTACCTCTCCTCAGTTTAGGCACTGAATAGCATAGTTCATCTTGCTTTTCACAGTTACAGTAAAATATCAATTTTCCCACTGGGACAGCAAATAGAAACAAATGGGAACTATTTGAATTTTCCAGTGCTAATCCAGCAGGTCTATGTTTAAACTCACAGATATGCACTTACTTGTTCAGTAAGGCAGTGCTTTATTGGCTTTAACTCTGAAGTGTCAGAAACAGGCAACATTAGTGTACCTGGCAAAAGTCCACAAGAGCAGAAAAATGTTATATTTAATATACCTATATATTAAAAAAAATTAAAATGTGAATGACTAGAAAAAAAATAAAATAGCATGGTATATGGACATTACAGAGTCAATATGATTAAACATTTCAGAAATTCTGGTAGATTCCAGAGCTAGAGCAAGGCCAGGATCAAATCTGGTTTCTTTGCTCAGAAAGAAAGAAACAAAATGGAGAAACAAAATGGAGAAACAAAATGGAGAAACAGTGGTCTAAGAAACACAGGCAAACTCCTCCTAACTCTTTCTTTACCCTTTCTCATTATCCAAGTAGCAGCAGGAAAGCAACAGATGTTTTGGTGGCAGTGAGATCCTTGATTTTCATTCTAATGTGCAGCTCCTTAAGACAAATTATTATCACCTGAGACTTGCAGGAATGGGTGCTGCTCTATCAGTAAGCCTGGTTTCTATTGTTGTCCTTTCTCTTCAGCATTTATTTTGCAGTATTGCTCAGGTATGATACACTTCCAGTTAACAGGAAAACCAAAAAAAAAGGAAAAGCTATTCCTCTTTTTTTTTTTTTTTAGGTCATTGAGTTTTTGTAGTGGGAAAATTCACTATCGTATGACTTTGCCAGTAAATCAGGCCAAATGATTTTGTTAAGCCAAATGCTTGGAAACATGGTCAGCTGATTAAGGCATTGGGCTGTGACTCAGAGGATCTGGATTCAGTTCCTGGCACTTACTGCATCACCTTGGGCAAATCACTTTACTGCTTTTATCCTTGCAATTCCAAATGTTGAAGAACCTTGGCAACATTTCTTCTGCCCTCTCCCTCCTTCCCTGCACCATGGGCCACCAGTGCATCCTACAAGCTGTACACAGCTGAGAGAATGGGGTTTGTGCTCACTACGAAGCTCCCTCTCATCAGCTGAAATAAAATACATACATATAATAAATTGTTTTGCTTTCTCAAAGGCACTCCTAGTTGGCCCTCAAAATAAATAAATTGTGAACAAAAAGCCCAAAGCTCTCCTGCAGAAAGCCAGCTCCATGCCCTCCCTTATTCCCATCGTTGCCTCTGTGGCAATGAAAGCAAGCCTTGTATTGTTAGCAGTGGCAGGAGTGGAGCTGCTGTTTCTGTTTCTGCTGATAAATATTTTTACTGCCAAAGCAGCACCTGCAGTGCCAGCATTCAGGGGGTGCCTGCAGACACCCACCATGTGTGGCTTGCCTGCTCCCAGGGTGCTCCATTTTGGACTGGGCTCCAGAGCAGCAGCATTTCCTTCTGGAGGCTGTGCGTGCCTCAGCAGCCGTCCCTGGGTATGATCCTTTCCAAGCTGCCAGCAGGGAGAAGCAAAGGAATCACTTCTCAACCTCTGATCTCCCAAGTATTCTTAATGGGCATGTATCCAGACGTTTTCATTAATGTAAGTAGCAGCTAACTAAACTGGCTAATAAGTTGTCTCTGTTTTTCACTCATTTTCAATCAACATAACTAATCAACATGCCAGAGAATGCAAAATACTGTACAAACCCTTGAGAGGAGAAGCATTTTTAATCATCATGATTGTTCATCTGTTGATAAAAAAAGTGTCTTAAAATTAATAAAATGATAGCTTGTGATGCTGAATCTTTAATAGCATATGATAAGCACATTCAATACAGAGTGGAAAAGGGCATTGTGGGATATGCTCTGAATCACAAATGTACTGATGTGGAAATTCAGAAGGCTCAAGGCACAGTGATGGACAGTTAAATATCTAATGTAGTTAGAAAGGAAATATGACCTGGGGGTGAAAATTTAAACAGAGTTGAAAATACGTATAAGTAGGTGACAGTAATAAAGAGCAATAACAGCTAATAATGCTTGACATTTGTGTCCTTTTGTGTTTAGCAAGCACTTTATAAATCTGAATGAATAAAGACAAACCAGGTCATAATAAGATTAATATTATAATTCACAATTTATATATGTAACAGCTGACACACACAGAAATTAAAACCAATATTACCAAAAGGCACCTGCTTTCATTTTGATGTTCAAAAGCCTGTCTATCTTTCACTGAAAAGTCAAGGTTCCCAGACCTTGGGAAAGCCTATTAATGTTAGGGGACTTAATTCTCAAAAAATATAATTGCCCATATGTATACAGAAAGCCTTTGCAAAATTGCTTATGGAAACCATAATGATTACACCATATTAAGCTTCTTGGGCTCAATTTGTCTAAGTCAGTCAGCATGGACATCCTTTACAGCTAAGGAATTTTCATTAGTACTGCCAATGGAGTCTAAGGTATGATTCATCACATCTTAAAGTGACTGCTTTAAACAAGCCAGATGAATTACACCTTAAAAATGCATGTTTCTCTGCATTTATCATAAAGAAAAGCTGCCTTGAGCAGAGCATCTGTGAATGCTGCAGTCCCAGTTCTGGGGCTCTGAAAACACTCAGTGTTAATGGGCTGCTTTTATGAAATTCTGCCCTGGATACAAAGCCAGTAGCAGGTAAATCCTATGCACACAGAGACATTTCTGTTCTCTAAAACTTATTCTGATAATACACTCCTTATACCTGTTGGATAGTATAGCAAGTATTTGATAAAATTTCTAGAAAGATACACATGCTTCCATGAAATATGCATATTTATATAACTGTTCAGCACAGGCATTTACTGCTGGCATTCTCAAAATTATACAGCTGAAAATCTGACCTGTATTTTGTTTATTTGGTAAAATTTCTTTTTTAATCAGGGAGAAGATGGGTGTGTCATTTTCAATGTTTGTGTTCCTTGGAGGCATTTTCTCTCACAAGTGTTTAAAACCCTGCTGTATATAAAAAGGCCATCTAGAAATTAATTTCACAACTCTATTTCAGAACAAGCCTCACTAACCCAGGTTATCTTTTTAATTATGATTAATTATCCTGTCAGCTAAGATGAAAGACATTAATAAAAACATGATTTTGGAAGTGCTCACAGAGAAGTTCATCTGTTGTTCCAAATCTTTTTCTACTGGAAGTATTTGCTCCTGGTAAAGGGATGAACTCCTGCTTTTTGCCTAGGGTACTAAATGTTCACCCAAGATTCTTTGAAAAACTTGGAGTGTCTAAATACAGGTAAAAATGTAATGCAAGTAAATGTCTGTGAAGTGGTTTTGAAGACTGAAACCTGCATGTCTCTGTAATTGTGCTGCTTCCAGAAAATCACATTTTCCAGCTCAAGATATATCTAAAAAGAAGTATTAAGATTAAATATTGCAAGAGGAAAAACATTGCATTTTATCATCTGGGAGGTCAATAGCTCTAAGTAGTAGTAAACGAGTGCAGTGGCCAGGGCCAGGCTGGGATAGGTGTCTGCACAATCACGTGTGTGTGTGTTTATACTGCACACCACGATCCCTGTGTTGACATGTACACCGTGGCCAAGCACCACAGCAGCCTGGCAGGATCCAAAGGTGCTCCTCGTCCTCAGTGCTGCAAGTGTTTGTGTGCGTTTGGTAGCCTGAGAGGGGGAGAATGACCTTGTCATGGGTTAGGCTGCTAACCTTCTGCTTTTCCCAGAAATTCAATATATTAGCTATTGATTTTTTCATTGATGATTCTGGGCATTGAGCAAAGGTGGCAGAGGATAGGACAACAAGAAGGTATAATTTGTTCATGGCAGGTTTAAAAGGAAGTTTAATGAAGGAGTTAAAACCGTATGAGTGTGAGTTAATATGAATAAGAGAAGAGGCAGATCAAGAGATTTCCAATTCTCAGATGAGTGGGTATGGTTCTGACATTTTATTTACAGTGATTCTTAACAATTTTATTCTTTCTGATTTCTCAGGCAAGGAGAACAGCTAAAGTAGCCATGAGCTGGTAAATAATAAAAAATACTCCTGATTAGAAACAGATGCTATAATTTGTGTCTTCAATACTTCAAAACCAGAGAAGGGAAAATAAAGTAAAATAAAGTAACAACAAAAGCTTCTGTACTAGCACCCTGTGCAGGTCTCAGTCTTCATTCATTAACTCAGATTTTATTCTGGATTCTTCACTGAATTCAGAAGAATGAGCTCCTGTTTGAGATGGCAGTATGTAGCTTCAGAAACCCTTACGATTCTATCTGCTTGATCACAGATTAATTGTCCCCTCAAACTACTCCAAGGAGGTGATCAGAAGGTCATTGAAATCAATGGAAGTGTCTGAGTGTATTTAAAAATGCTTTGCATCAGTCCCTAAAATTCAGAAAGGTTGAAGATATTTTTGAACAATATTTCAGTCAATAAAATATGTTTACATAGCTTCTGTGAGCAGTCCAGGAATTTTTGGCATCAATAATAGATGCACTGGAGAAAAATCTATAGTCTAATGAATAGCATGTTCCCTTGGAAAGAAATGATCTTGAATTCCCTGTCACTAGAGGAAATGTCTAACAAATAAATGACTATATGAAAAAGAAAAGGAAGCTTCTTGTCTTGGTTGTTCTTGAAACATGAGAGCCATGTTTGTTATACAGTTGTCTGCTGGACTATGTCCAGTGGTGAGTGTCTCAGATGAAGACTTTTAAAATGAATACCTCTAGGATTTGGACATAGAATTGATAGGTGTTTTGGGAAGACTGCTTACCCAAGAATTGATGCATTTTAAATTTTAGTATTAAGTTTATAAATTTTACCTTTTGTGTGTGTGTGTATTTTTTCTTCTTTTTCTTTGTGACCTTATATTAAAAATCAAAATGAGGTAATAGCAGTTATGTTACTTTCCGATTTAGTATAGCATAGCAGGAATTTCCTATTATTCTAACTTGACTTTTTATTATTTTGGGAGAAACACCTTCAGACAGCAGATGAATCATTTTAGCTTCACTCTCCAACTCCTTCCTTTTGTCTTCACTCAACTGTATTATAGTAATGCCCCTGCACAAAGGAAAATCAAGACGTAGGTTTACGCTACCAAATTTTATACATTCCACTGCAGTGATTTAAATTAGGGCCTTGTACATCCTGGGCTCTCATAAGGCAGATGAAAACAGGCATTCATCAACAGAGGGCTATTTAGCTTCTCTGGTACCAGAATTGCCTTTCGCTCTTGGTCTAGGACAGTGATAAAGATTAATTGGTACTCGTGATGAGTTGGGCCTCTATCAAGAACTTGCCTTGCACCAACAATAATTAGCTGTAATGCTTCAGAAATTGCCACCAGACTCCAAAACCTGTGTTATTCCTTTTATGGAAAGAATCTAGAAAGACTTGACTGCAAGCCTAATTAAAGGTATCAGAACCTCAATTTTGGTTCGCACTGAGGATTTAGAGACTGGGTCATGTTTAGAACCTAGCCAGCATTTTTCAAAGAAAGCGTGTAAAGCTGGAATTATGTATTCTTTGGTACACATGGTGGCAAATGAGATAGAGAGAAACACAGCCCTTTTTAAAGAGCAGATGGGTGAATCGGCCAATTCAAGTCTTTTTACAGGCTTTAATGATTGCTGGTTCAGACATTGTTATGGTAATAAATGAGATTTTTTACTACAAGTAGAAGAAATAATTTGAACTATACATCTAAGTCTGACACAAAAAAGAAATGTAAACTTTTGAGAGAAAATCCTAGGACAGCCAATGAAAATATTCAAATATGCAGCAGTGATAAGAAGTTAATTCTTGTGTAATGTAACATAGTAGAAACCAATATGAAAGTGTTCAGAAAACACTAAATAAAATATTTGTATATTTTCAGCTTGAACATGGCTCTAGACACTTGAACTCAATATATATAGCAGAAACCAAATTGAATTGAAGACAAGAAACAAATTAAAGAGATAGAGAAAAATTTACATTAAAAAAAATTGAGATTTTGGGGATTGTTTAAAATTAGTAAGGGTAACTAATGGATGAAAAGCTTAGAGGAAATAATGAATGAACCACAAACAGTAAAGCAGATGTTCTACTACAATTTGTCCCATAATACAAGAAGGGGGAATAATCAATAAAAATTTGAAATAGCATATTGTGCACTGCTCAGCAGAAGCAATTCTGGAAAACACCCACTTAGGTTGTAGATGTAATAATTTCAACATGGTCTTGCTGTCCAAAAAATTTGAAGACATACACAGAATTCTCACTTCTGGCAGAGATATGGAATAAATGGAAATAAATGGAATAAATCTAAGCAAGATAATATAGATCATTATATTTTAGGATGTAAAGTTTATGGACAGATCAGTTCTCCTCATGGGGTTTATTATAACTTGTACTAAGTAACCCGATGCTGGGCAACTTCTAAAGAAAAATACAAAATGAGATGGGCTTCTGGCTAGGCAGATATTTGGAATCCTTTCATCCTTTTTGTATCTCACTTTGTAATTCTGACCTTGTGAATAAAGAGCTCCATCCCTCTGATATTCAATAAAATGATAGCTGGTACAGTAAGTCTTCCAATTTATAGGACAGATATATTCGAGTAGCATATGCTGCTAGAGACAGAGCCAGCAGTGACATCTAATCACTGTGAGAAAGCTCATTCTGACTTTGCTGCCAACAATTTAGGTTAGATAACAGACGTGCATTGACTTGATAGCAGGTGGATAAAAGGGTATAAACTGTGTTTTGTGCCTTCTGTCTGTATTACTTATAGATTAGCTGATTTGGGGGATTCAAGAGAGATTGTGTCACACAAATTTAGTTTCTGTGAGGGCTGAGTACTTGTGAAAGATGGCAGATTGGTAGCGTTCGATTTGAAATTCCTGAGTTAACTATAAGGCTGATAGATGCGTGGAGATGGTCACATATTTGTCAAAGCTTTATAATGTGTAGGATGAAGGGGTAATCAAAGCACACAGAAGTTTGTCTCCAAAATTATTAGTGTCTAGATTCTTCTTAATTTTATTATTTGGTTCTCAAATGTTGCTGCTCATGAGACAAAACCAGAAGATCTGTATATGCTGTTTTTCATTTACTGGTTGGGGAGAACCTGAACCAACAACAGCTCAGACAAGGGATGAGCAGCATCCTCATTGCAGTGAGGAGAGAAAAAATGAAGAGATACTTTTTCTGACAGGTTCCTGCTCTCCATAGCTCTGTTTCTGTTTTGAAATATGCTTTGAAATAAAACTTATTGTCACACTACTGGAAAGCACTGTAATTTATTAACAAAATTGTTGTTTGAGTTATACCTGTGTAATAAAGACAATAACAAAGGACATATCCAGACTAACATTATCAGGAGGAAGACCTAAAAATGAAATTGGAAATTCCATTAATTCTCTGGCCTTCTTGTTGACAAGTACAGAGAACCTAACAACCTCATTGTTGTTTCATGCCATTATTTGACCCCTCAAAAGTGGATTGAGTCCAACAAATCTACCAGAAGAACAGTTATCACATGACAAAATCTTTCATCAAGGTACAATCCAGTGCAGATCTGAAGCAGCAACTTCATAAGCTATTCTTTGTGTATTTGCAATTTGTTATTGAGTTTTAAAAAGGGTAAAATTCAGATGGTTTAGAGAAATGTTCTTAAGAAGGCAAGGCTAAATGATTCTGTAAATTATATGAAGTCTTCAACAGAATCTCTTGGATGCAGATTTTTTTCTGAGTGGAGAATGTCTTGGAAATGTCAGACAAAAGGTCCAAGCATGGGAATGAGGGAAGTCAGTCCAGAAGATCCCAAGCTCACGGCTTCAGCTATGTCACACTTACAGATGGCCTCGCGGCTTGGGGTGAGCAGAAACAAAAGAGGCTCTTTAATAACCCTCTGCAGGGCCATGGCTCTGACTATGCCTCATTCCCACCTGACAGTCAGGTGCCTGCAACGACTTTGTTCTTGCTTCTCTTGCCATTTAGCATTCACACTCCCATATATCCATTTGTTCTCTCCTCACTATTGAGGAGCCTGTACGCACTCAGACAATGTGGAAAGTGAAGCAGTGTGTTATGGCAACAAATGTATTATGGTATTAGTGTTTTTTAATATAAAAGGCCAAAGAATTAGAAGACATTCGCCTCTTTTAGGACTTCACACAATTCTTATTGTAACTAGAGAACAACTTCCACTTCACTTCCTTCATAGACTGGGGTGAACAATGTGCTTAATCTGGCAGAACTTCACATAAACAAGATAAGCCTTCATCACACAGTTTCTCAGCTGAAAGGATAACATGCAGACTATGACAACGAACCAGAATTTAGCACTCCCTGGGGAGAGTAAAGAATAAATTCCAAGTGTTTTTTTCCTGTGTATGTTTTATGAATACCAATTTTAAAATGACAGCTGTAAAAGAAGAAATATTCTTTGGCTATGAACCATGCAGGAGACAGTTTTCACTAGATCACAACTCTATATTGTCATTTATATCATTATGAAATTACATTCCTAAGGAATTGCCTTTATTTTATAAGTTGCATGAATATACAACACTTGTTTTATGTCTGGACAGTTTCCATCTTGTCAGGTGAAACTACTATTATTTCAGTTATTGCTATCCTAACTCATACATTCAGGGATTTCTACAATGTAGTACTTTGAAAGAAATGAGATGATAGGGGTTTTTTTAACAGATATTTAAGGCATCAGTGGCAGTCTATATTCTCATTAAAAGCAACAATAATAATTAGAGGTAAACTAATTGGTGAAAAATAGATATCAGTTCAGCATCATCAAAGAAGGTATCTAAAAATATAATGCTTGAGAAAAGAATGAGCTTAAGAGATCAAAAGTTTTACATTCTGCCTTTAAATTTTTAGTAGTAAGCAATGAAGTGCTGAAATGTTACAATACTATTTCTGGCGGTGTCTAAGTACTCACACTTCATTTCTAGTTGCCATTTCTGCATATAACAGACTGAAAGAGTTACTTCATGAAATGCAGCCAAATATGCTGACATACATTTATATATTTTTATTTACTTAAATTTTTATTACTTAAAATCTCAGCTGTTGAAAAGTAAGGATCAAATTGATGTAAGGAAAATGCACACTAGAAAATATGGTGTGAGAGGAAACCACTAACAGTCGATACAGCTGCATATGTGTCTGATGCTCTAAAAAATCCCACTGGGGCATTACATGGGCACCCCTATAAACCTACGGAAAAATTCCAGCAGGTTTTACTGGAAACAGGGTTCATAATTTGTCTTATCTTTAACTTTGACTGGACAATATTTTTTAGGGAAGATGATGCATTCCTCTGGAACCAGATTCAGACTGGTGTAACTGGGCTGTGTTCAGTGTCGTTGCATGCAGGATGGATTGACAGATGTATTCTAAAATGGATGCAGCACTTGCAGCTTTCAAATATTAGTGTTACTAATAAATAGGGGACTACTTACTCTATTTATTAAACTTTCTAAAACCCAAACAGCAGCTGTAGGAAAAGAAAGATTTATCTACCAATAAAAACCCAAAGATTACATTTACCAAATCCCCATTCTTTATTGTAATGAAATTTGTCTTTCAGCTTTTAAAATGCATTTATAGAGCCAGAAATGTATTCTGGTCCACTGTCTTTGAGATGAATAACCACATTATTACTTGCCTGTCAAATCTAAGTACGGTTGTTAATAACACACAGACAGCTACTAAAAATTCAAAACATGGGAGGTTTCCTTTCAAGAAAATTGCAGTTTTAACCTCTGATTTCCCTTCTGAATCAATTCCTGACTTTCATATATACCTTGCAATATCTGATCTCCAATCAGAAGTGAAAAATCATTCAAAGAATTCAAAGATTTTTCAAACATACCTATGGAAATACACTGCCAGAGTTTTAAAATTCTACAGTCATTAATCTACAGCATATCTGTCCTCTGCACATTATCCAGTATGCGTAGTAGAAGACTTACTTGATGGAAAATATTTAAAGGTATTTTTAAAATTTTGCACTTCAAACTTTATATAATCTATATTTGCACTCAGAAAACTAACCAATGTAAAAATGTCAACTCATTTTGGACTTAAATTTCAGTCCAGTGTGACTATTTCACTCACTTTCGGAATCCCTTTGGTGCTTAGTATTGCTGCCATATTTTCTGGAGCCTCCAATCCAAACAATTTTATTTTTTCGTGAACTATAGATTTGTGATTCCCGGAATGTACAATGAAACTTTTATGAGATATGTAAATGCAAGTGAACAGCCCAAGCAATAGAACAGAGATAACAACGAGTGTCCTTCATATGCCACCCATGTATTGCAAAACTTTTTCCCTGCAGACTTGAATTGGCCACCCTCATCAAACCAGGCTGGTCATCTATCAAGGAAGTGCTTGAAAAACTCTTCTGCTGACCAAACCTATTTCTAATTTTTAGGTTTTGGAAGATCTGGTATACTGAGGAGGAAGATTAAAATCAAGCTGTATAATTATGCTAATCCACTTACCATTTCCCCTCAACCTTCCTTATTTCACATTACAGCAGTAGAAAAGTACTGTTAGGGTCTTCTCCAAGTGTATTGCAGCTACAGACTCAAACTAAGTCTCAGTCTGAATTTTGGTGTGGAGAATCCAGACAAGTGTGCAACAGCAGATCTTTAGCAATCTCTCCACAGAAGAAATGAGAAGTGAACTCAGAACTGAGATGCTGCTAATATCACTCTGTAGAGCAGGTAAAGATTGCATAAGCATTTAAAAAGGGCTTCAGGGATTGCTGAAGTGGTTAAAAAGAGTTTACTTAAAAAGTAAGATACTTACTATATAAATAAGGGGGGTTTTTTTTGTCAGGCCTGAGTCAAAAATATTTTAATCATATTTTTCTGATGGCAACACCAAAAGATTTGTATAAAATATAATTTTTGCAGTAAAACAAGAACACTGCTAGTAGGCTACCTTTCCAATCTTATTCAGCAACATGGTAGTCTTAGCCCATATTCACATTCATTCAATTTAGCATCACATGTCAAATCAAGCAAACGAATATCTCACATTTGAGGTGTTTCATCACTATGTTTAAAAAAATTGTCCCAAGAGGTTCTGCTCATTATTAAAAATTTCACTGATATGGTCCTCATGTGCCTGCGTCCTCATCCATGCATTCATTTGCCAGCTCTGGAAAACCTAATCACACTGCACTGCCAACTCTCCTTTCAAGAAAGTCAACGGATAATTATGCAATCTGTTCATGCAGTGCAAATAACTTGGCATTCTGGGAGCCTACCACTGCGACGGGAAATAATCCGTACTTTGTGGGGCTGCAAGCACCTTACATGAATTCAAATTCCATGCTCTTCTAATGCCACCATATGAGGCACCAGTGGCAACATGCAAATATTTTTAAAATTACAGAGCTGGCTTTGAGGTTGGATCATTATTTTTGACAGCTCTTTCCTTTCAGATATTACACTTGGTAAAGCCCAGTGTACATCTGCATGACGTGCTGCTTTTCAAACAAAAGCATCTGGCTTCTATGGTATCTTATGTGTCCAAGAAGACTGCTGCATGAAAAGACTGCAGCTCTCTCCCCCCACCCCATCAGTTATCTTCATTACAGTCAAATTACCTTAAAGTATATAAAGCTATTTACTTTTTCCCTAAGGCTGTTGCACAGTATCTTAAAAAAAAAAAAAAAAAAGTTACTCTTGTGATACAATGCATGAGTTCTTAGTTGAATTGCTCTATTTTCAATTATTTCATTTCATACATACCTACATGACCTGCTACATTCTACAAATTCCAGAGGAACACAGGGACAATGTCTTTGGCTGATCAAAGATGTTTTATGAAATGTGGCAGAGCCTGATTGACAGTAACAAGTGGACAGACAGTTACAGATACAGTAAAACAGAGTGCAGTTGCTTTGTCAGTTGTCTTTAGATAAATAAAATAGCTCTCCACAGATATCCAACTGTTGGAGTATCTTTTCAACTACTAGTATAAAGAAAGAATTTATTGTGCTTGTATGCTTGATGATCTATGCTTGCATACATATGATTCATATTTCATGTGTGCACGCACTTCTTAAACATGACAGGAATAAATACATTTTAACCTGGAGGTAATAAAGTGGAAAGAAATATTAAAACATCAAGGGACATAGAAAAATTGTGGTGTAAGAGAATCTTAACTTCATGTAAGATTAATTTGAATAAATGTAATTTTCTATAGCCGCCTTGTCATGATGACTCATCATTTTCCCATAATTAATTTACAGTAATAAAATCAAGATAAGACTAGGTTATGAGAAACAGAAGTATACTTCCTTCTTCTAAGAAGGACAGTTGTAGAGAATCGTATGATATAACAAAAATGCATCGTGCTCCCCAAAAGAAAGATTACTTGAAAGTTTAAAATGGGGGGAAATACAGAAGAGGATTACGCATTGTCCTTTGGAGTATAAAAAGATTCTCCACAATTTTTTCAACAGCAAAAATACGGCAATACAAACAATATGCTGAAAGTACAATGGAAAAGAATGTGAATAACCTTGAGCCAGCCTTGTATAACGCTGCCAAAGGTCTATCAACACCTTCTTATTAGAGCTGTAACAACAGCTCTCGAGAGGCTTAAGCCCCTCTAAATTTGTGAGTTCACTGAAATCACCAATAAGATCCCCACTGATGAGGGACCATGAAACTGCACCACTGGGCAGCTCATTCATCAGACACTTTCAAAGCGCTCAAGGCAGAAAAGCTAAACAAGCTGATGAAAACAGATGCTACACAAAAGATTGCTGTATTAAAGCATCCTAAAATCAAAATGTGATTCCTTTTGGCAGGGAACCACAGAGAGGTACAGACAATAACAGATGAGAACTGGGGGTGAGGAGGTGAATAAATGATTTGGCTAAGCCCAGGTAGAGCTTAAGTTTGCTTTCTTTTGTTCTTGATGTAAATATACTGTATAGGAAGGATGGTAGATAAAACACCAGAAACTAAATTTTTTCTTACTGCTTAGGAAGAGCTATGTTCTAGCTAATGTTGATTATGTTCAGAATCAGTCTGTGTGTAAAAAAACACTAAAATTGCTGGAAAAAAAACCAACAAACAACTAATGAAAAATACTTTCAAATTTTATTATAACCTGCCTAATATTTCTTTATTAAAACATTGAATTTTGGATTTTTTTTTTTTATATCTAGATCAAAATTATTTATGGCTGAAATATATTTTTTGTGACTTCTCTAATCAATAGAGATAAATATGAAATTCTAAGGTTCAGTTTGTATCATCTTAAAAGAAACAAATAAAACAGCTCAGCCAAACCCTTTACATGCTTATTTCTTCCCATTAGCTGTAAAGATTTTGATAGTGACCAGCTTAGATGTAAATGCCTGAGTGATGGATGTCTAAAGGTAGGCAAGGGATCATCTCATCCATCAGGACAGGCATAAAAATTCCCTTTCCTCTTCATCAGAACAAGCACTGCAAAGTCAGAATTTACATCTCTGGCAAAAATGGTGCAGCAACCTAAGAAAATCTTGCTCTCTGGCTTTTCTTATGCACATTTAGCATAAATTAAGGGGTATTAATGCTTTTAATAAATTGGCATTTTAAACAGAACATCTTTATTCATAGTACCACTATTACTAATGCTTCTTAAATCTTCTGCTGTCACTATAGTTAAGCCCACCAAGCTCAACATGGTCTGAATTAGAAGAGTAACTGTGAACCTCTGCTGTGGATTGATCAACAGGAAAGGTATCTTCTCTCTGGTCCCCCTGGGCAAAATTTGCCTTCAGAATTTGCTTTGTGTGATGAATGCTCTTAGAAGAAGTGGTGCCAAACCTCTACTCAACTGTACAGAAAAATCCTCAGGCTACTTCAGGTCTAGATATGTTTCTTGACATCTCTTCACTTAGCTACCCTTCCCATTTCTCATGGTTCAATGAGAAATCTGGGCAAATCTTTCCCACAGGGGATGGAAAGAAAAACTGTCCATCTGTCCATGTGTTGTTGCCATCCCTGGAGATTTTTGTGCGTTCGTAACCAAGCCTGAAAAACTTATTTTCTCAGATACTAGAAGCTCCTACTCATTTTATATGAATGAGTTCCTGGTTATAGCAACGGCTCTAATCAGCATTTCCTTGAAGGAAGAGCCTTTGTAACGCAGAAATTTGCTTGTTTCAGGAGGGAACAGCCATCTGGCCAGTAAGCACACATGTATGTTTGGACAGGCAGCACATGTGCAGCTGTAAATCTGCTGCAGCATATGCTGCTGCTTGTCCAGCCAAGTACGTGGAAGATGCAAGAGGAGAGAAGGTAGCAAGGAGCATGTGGAAAAGTCCTGCAAGTGCTGCCAAGAGGGTTAAAGAAAGGTGAAAACAAGTCTTCATAATTTTTGTTGCTGATGAAAAGAGCCATATATGCTTTCATATATGTACTCTTCATGGTTCCACAAGTGAAGTTTTAACCCTTTTTAGGAATGTCACAGGTCTTCCGTACTATGCTTATTTTTCACATCTTTTCCATTTCTGTTCTTAAGAAAACAATGTCTGTTAAGATTTGTGAGTAGGAATTTGGAAGCTTACTTGTGACAAAGAGGAGGAAGTATGTATTAGCATTATCATGAAAACATTATAGAGAAGCATATGCAGAATCCAGCTGACACCACACTTCCTCACAGAGGGCAGTGCACTTGAATAGTCTAAGTGCTTAAAATGCATGAAGTGAATATATGAAATATTTGAAAACAGATTATATTTTATCTCCAGGCACATGGTGAAGGTTGCTTCAGAGAGTTGCTTAAAAAAGAATAGGTTTGAAGACCAGTGTCTTTCATCTTCTTTAATAAGCTGTTTTAGACAAAACTGATATTCACAGGGTGAAAGGGAAGACTTTCTGCATTGCTAAGAAATGAGCCACAATCCTGGATATTCAATAGGAAGGTAAGCTTGTCAGGCTGTCGGAGAAGCACCAGACTGTTCATGCAGCCAGTTAGCCTTCATGTAAGCTGCTTAACTACCTTCTCTGCAGTGCTTTACATTGGAGATTAATGGTAGGCACAGGAAACTGAAAGGGAAGATTTACCAATGAACTGAAATACTGAATGAAATGCCCCATAAACAAAATGATATTCTCTAAATCTTCAAATTCCTGGAAGGCCTATACCAATGCCAGGGAGAAAAAGAATCAAAGTAAGCAGCCAAGAAAGTAATTGCATTCTTTCATAAGCAATTTCTCAATCAATGGAAATTTTTTTGTATGTCTTAAGTTACGAATGAAAACACTTTTTCAATTGAAGAAAACAATGCAGAGATTAAAAATTTTTTTTTTTTTTAAGAAAAGCAATCTTTTATTTCTGCAAGATGAAAAGTCTGGCCCCGAAAATTTCAGTAACCTAGCTGAAATAATACAAAGCTACGCCATGCCAAAAACTTAGTTTGGCTAACAACCTGTGTCCTTTTAGGTAGAGTCCAAAATCTTAGTTCTTAAGCTTCTGTCTACCTCTGCAATCACCTGAAAAGCTTGAAGCCAGATATATGAAAATGTTTAGAAAACTTATTCCCACTTTGTCAAATCTTTCTTGGGTCTGAACTAAACCTCCACAAATGAAGTTACTGAGTATTTGTTTGTCTATGTGTAGAATTATCCTCTTTGAGGCACTACTGCACATTTAGATTTCTTTTTAATTCTTAAGTCCTGTCCTCCACTGATCTTGCCTGGAAATCATATTCTTGGTGTGCTTTCCTTACACCAAGAGAAACACAGTAAAAGGAGAGGAAAACCTTCTTTGCTACTTCATGTGTAAGAAATTAGCATATTCAGTTAGGAAAAGGGGTACCAAATCCTTCCTTTGAGCAGATTTTAACTGAAAAATCCAATTCTTTAGATCATTCTTCTATTTGGCTTTATCGTTCCAGTGGGCGCCATTTATTTTTATATGTAAAAATATATATATATATATTTCAGAATTCCTTAAGATATGATGTTTAGAAAGCTCAATGAAGAGGTGAGGCAATGTTTTTCTAGTCAGTAGAAAGTGTTGAACATGGTCTTATTTAATCCTGAATGTTACAACCCTTGGAAGAACACAGTGAGACCAGCTGGAACAAAAAGGACAAGACTAGGCTTGACAGAGCATCTTAGGACACTGAAGAAAGCCCTGAGTGAGCACTAATACTCTCTGCAACATCCACACTCTGCATGCCTATCTAGAGGGAGCAGGTGGAGACAGCAAACCTGAGGAGATCCTGCATACAGAAACATTATGAAGTGCACAGTAATGTTGTCTTACTGGTGATAAATAAATATGTTTTATTGTTCCTTTCTCCTGTTGCATGCCTTAATGCATGTTAAGGGCTGACACTGTATTCTTTAGTCACTTGCTGCTCATAGAAATTTACTTGTGATAGAAAATTTAGTGCAGTGATCAATATAATTTAACCAAAGTTGAGTCAGCACAGGGGTTTGCTCTGGTGCAGCTCTGCTGGTTCTGGTTCCAGAGCACCTCTGCCAGCAGAACAAATGGTGCTTCAGCTTTCATCAGAACACCACCTCAGACCCCTGAACCTGGGGAAAACAGGGTGTTGGAAGCACCTGCTTCTGGTGTTGTCCTCCAAAGCCTGTGCAGCTTTTTCCTGATCAGAAGGCCAGCTGGATTTCTGCTGGTCCTTCACATTAAGTGGCATCTCAAGACTGTGCTCTGTGTAGGGAGCTCAGGTATTTTGTTGGAAGATGCAGTACATGACAAGTGCCAAATTACCTGTATCATTGTGTCTTTGAGGTCTCTGTTATGACTGTGTGACCTGGCTCCTCGAGAACCTGCAAAAGCAGAGGCCCCTTAATAGATTTTCACGTTTATATTTCTTGGTAATTCTTGCATTGTTTGGCTTCCAGCTGTAGTATGAACATGAGTGTAATTTAAAACATATCAGCTGAAAAGTGTACAGGGCACAGTGAAAAAATGGCTCTAGAAAAAGTGGCATTTCCAACACATATGAGATTTTACCCAGAAAAAAACCCAATTCATTTTCTTATAAAGATTTTTTTTTTTTTTTACTTGGGGAATTTTGTATTGAATGAAGTTTGTTGTACAGCAATAAGAAGTACAAACATTTTAAGGGTGTCAGACACTGGATTACACTCAATTGCTTGACACTCTTGGTGCTGGCCCTCCTCTTCACTGGAGAACAGAGTCCTGAAACTACTTAGAAGATTAAAGCTTGGCTAAATATTTGTGTAAGGGTGGATTGCTTAGAAATGAAAAGTAAACGGTTCTATATGCAAAACCATTATTTATTCGTTTACTTTTGTATTTTCCAGTGTGGGAGAGGTTTCCCTGAAGATTCCTGAGAACAGCCATGACTTGTGAAATATTTGATGAAACCTTATCAATATTGGGCTACAGTTCCCAAGTACATTATTTCCTGCACAAGAGAAATAGTAGGCGAAACAACATTGAAGGTTTCATGTTAATATGAATTATTTGCAAAATGAAAGGCCATGAGTACAGCACCCTGAAGGAATTCTCTCATTTTCAGTGCAGAAAAACATTGCTGAGAAGCATATGTCAAATGATGTCACCCTTCCAAATGCACAGCAAACATATCCTACACTTGCTTGTCTTTAGAGTGTGCTATCAAGAGGAATAAGCTTAATTATGCCTCACTAATAGTGCAACTCTTTTTTTTCTAAATCCAACATTACGTGCAAGTTGAGTCTGACATGTTTTAAAAATATTAAGAAAAAATGAAAAGAAAGAAAAAAGAAAA
>VZRS01015099.1:0-33141 GCA_013398055.1 Ifrita kowaldi
TTCCTCCCTCTCCCCGCAGCCGGGACTGGAGTCTCCTCAGCGTAACTCCGGTGCTTTCGCAGCCGCAGTGAGTACAGAGAAGGGACCCACGTCTTGCCGGGGGGATGTTTCTAACACATCTTTGTGGCCGCTGCCGGGCGGCGGCGGCGGCGGCGGAGCTCCCGCTGCTGCGCCGGGCTCTCCTCCCCCAGCCCCACGTCCAGGGATGCAGAAGCATCTTCTCCCAGCACGGCTCACGTTAGAAGGCAAAACCAAGCAGGTTTGTCTCCAGGTTTCCTTAAAAAAATGGGTAGCAAGGTGTATCTCCCAGCCGAAGCTTTTCATGACCTTGTGTTACATTTGAAAATCAGACAGGCGAGAGAGGGGGGAGGAAAAATCCACGCTTCTTGGCTTCTGTGTCACAGACGCGAGAAAATTATCTTCGGATGTAAAGTACATGGCACATTTCTGAGATCCAGATGTGCCAAGCCTGGCTCTGCAGCCCTAATTTACAGAGCCTCACTCAGAAAAAAATAATAATTCACTTCTGCCATGGCTCTGAGTGGTAAAATGGCTTCTGCGTTTTGAAGAAGCACTAAGTACAAATCACCAGGGACATTTTACAGTGCCAAAGGTTCCTGCTTGTCATTTTGTACTTTTTCCCTGTTTGAATTACCTTTCAGCACAGTATCAGTTGTAATTGTGCGAAGTTCAGCTTAAGGATCTACGAGGAAGAGAACTCTCCTATGCTGGATACTTCAGAATAACCTTGACCTTTCATTAGTGCTTATCCTACAAGATAAGTCATGCAGGGAAAGCAGGGAATTGGGCAAAGGCACCTGCAAAAGAACAAATGAAATGGCTCTATTTTTAAACTAGTGTTAAAATGGCTTCTGAATCTGACAAAACAAGGGGCACTCAGGGGCTAAAAGACAAAATATAGAGCTTGGTGGCAAAATTCAGTTTGACACACACAGGACCCCGAGCCAATTTCCTCATCCTCAGATGCATTTTGTGCCGTTAGTGCAACCAGACTCAAACTGCCAGAAAGGGTAAATTCCCTCTGAAAGAAACTGAATCAGCCAAAAGTATAATCAGCTTTTCAGGGAAGTACAAGACCACTGAACCATGTTTCCAGTTGCATTTCTTTGTTCCTCTGTAACTGTTTTCTGATATTTGTAGCAGTAATTATAAGGACCACTAGCATTTACGAGTCTTTTAAATTAAAGAAGCCTAATTCTGGCTAGGAAGCTTGAAACATTTTCTTCACAGTGCAGCCACTAAAAGGTTAAAGTCGATTCACAGCTCCTGTGAAAGTTTTCCTTCAGCAGATAGTGCCTATCAAGATGGTCTTTCTTTCTCCTGTTACACCCTGAGAGCAGGAAACGGGGCAGCATTTATATTGCAACACAGCCCTCTTCACTCCTCAATATTAAGATTATTACCAGCACAATGATATTTTAATAAACACTTTTATACACGGAGCTAATGAACATTTAAAGGAAAAGATACACAGCACAAACCACAATAAAATGCGATGCCTTGTAGGAACACTGAGTATTCAAAAGCTTTTCAGGGTTTGACCTTAATGAAACACAAGAGCAATCCTGGGTACAGATCACATTTATATGCGGAGTATATTGCGGGCCGGAATGAGGGCTTCTGCGAAAATTAATTGTGATTTTCTGGTGAGGGAGGATTGCATGTTCAGGCCTGAAGTTATTAACATCTATTCTGATGGAAATAGGGACATTGAGATACACTTTGTCAAATCAAAAAGAGTACTTTCTGCTTCAGATATGTTACCCTAGAGGTGATGTACCACCATTTGAAAATCTGCACTTCCAAATCAGGCATGCCAGGATGGCAGCGAATTGATCAGTCAGGAACTTTTGCTTGCATCTAGTAATGCTGGAGAACAGGCAGAGGAGATTTTCAGTCTACACTGGCTGGAATATGCACAGGCCTGGAAACCAAGCTGTTAACTGTAAATGCTTCTTACAGAATGGACTTTTTAAAATTTTCTGAAAGGAGAAGTACACTCTGCTAGAAAAAGCAGATTTCTCTCTGTACATAACATAGTCCTTGAGGGTGTGACTGTAGGTACACAAACAAAGCTGTATTTAATCTCTCTAGGAGAATTTTATAGAGAACATCTGTTAAAGAGAAAAGTGTATTTGTTTCATGAGCACTGTAACACTTAGTAATATCACCTCCTTGCACCAACATATATGCTTTAAATAGTGTGATGTCTGTGGATTTTTCAGATGTAATTTGTTTTAGCTCCTGTAAAATAAGGGCTACAGACAAAGAGTTGTGCTACACTGTGGTACAGTCACAGTATTCACAATCCAGCACTGTATGCACGTATTGGAGAGAACAACAATTTCCTTCCTGTACGAGCATTTTAATTTATGGAAACATACTGTTTTGTGTAAAGAAGGTGGTAGATAATTAACAGTATTCATTTAATCTAATTATAGGCCTCTGAGGCAAAAAGCTGACACTTTTCATTGTGGTTAATTCAGGGAAGTTAATTGAAACAACATTGCAGCCACAAGGCATAACATGCCCATCGTATATTTGATACTAATTCTTTTCTCAAAAACGGGATGAATTTGATGCTCGCTAGAGATAAGAATTGCTGTTACTCACTCGAGTAAGGAAAGTCTGGGGAACCTCATTATGCAATGCTGCAGTGCACTGCAATATCTCTGCAATTCCAGAGCTAACCACAGACAACTTAATTTGCCAAATTGCGAGACAGTTTTGTAATGTACACAAGTATCTAGTACAAATTAAGAAAAGATTGAACACATTTTCAGCTGGGACGTAGGTCAGAATTTGAACAGAGATCTGCCTCAAGAAGCAATAGGTCAATGTACCAACTTTTAGCTCTTTTTAATCTTTAGGAAGAACCAAGCAGTAACAGCAACCTTACCCCTAGGAGTTGTTATTAGAAGTGTAATTTGTGGATTTAACCTATCAGTATGACAAACAGATACACAGACAGAAAATCAACACTTGCAGCTCCCAAGTATATATTAAAAAAGTATGTCAGACTATGTGCAGACTAATTTTTTCTATCACCTGATACACACCAACAACTCAACCTTCTGACAGCAGTGCTGCTTTCATTCTCAAAAGGAAAGTAAAGTTCAGTTCTGCAAAGCTTGCCTTCAGCTTGCAGAAAATGTGACAGACCGAACATGCTGCTTGTGGGAAAGAATTTGCCATTTATATAGAAAAATTTGGAATTTCTTTAACATAAATGGCAAATGCTTGCAAGCTGAATCACCATGATAGGGGCAAATTTCAGTGTTTCCCCCTGCTTTGCCACTGGAGGAGCAGAACTGGTGTCTCTGCAGCTCCAGCAGCACCACGGGGCAGCCCTCCCTGGCTGCTGCTCAGTGACCTCCACCTCTGCTTTGCCTGTGGGCAGCACCCAGCCCTCTCCCACTCTCTGTTCCTGTGTCTCCAGGCAGTGTTCCTGGCTAGTGGGAGGTAACATTGCCAAGGCAGTGTTGCTGACCCCTGTGATGAATTACACACAATGTAATGGGGATGGTGCAAGCCCTCTTAGAGGACAAACACCCACAGTGAAAGGCCATCGGGCTGAATGCGGGGCCTTGCTTTGCTCTGCCAGTGAGAGACACTGCTGGCAGCCCTACCCATCATTTCAAAATTACTTGTAGCATTTTCAAATGTATTTTGCAGAAATACATTTTACTGTGGTTAAAAAAAGCCGTATATTGTACTTTGGGCACTTGAATGTTTGTTAACAAAATCAGCGAGAGGAAGCCTGAAAAATAAACAGATAATGACATGCGGTCACCTTAACTCCAGGGCTCTGGCTCAAGACATCCAGAATATGTGATAAAGATCTCTAACAAGAAAAGAAAATGTGGCTATAGACGTTAGTCATACCTGATTCCTGTTCCTATACCATTACAGATAAATCGCAATTTGCATTTATGTCTGACTCAGAAAATCAGCCTATTCTCAGAGTTCAGTCTGTACTCACACCCCTTCTTTCTCTTGATGCTCTTTCTTCTGCCTGGCTCCTGCCTTCTTTTTCTCCTCTGTGCTGTTTTAAGGTAACTTCCAGCTCTTTCTCTTCCACACTGTGTTTATCCAGCTCTTCATTCCCTGGCTCCTGCCTTCTTACACACTTCACACTGTCTTTTCATCTCCTAGTTTCCCTTGCTTCATCTGCACATCCACCCTCTTATTTTTTCTTAATTATATCCTCCAGAGTCTTATCTTTATCTCCATGATGCTTATTACTAATATACCATACCCCTTCCCATTGCCTAGCAGAATCTCTTTGTGTAAATATGCATAATCTTTTTCTTTCCCTTGTCATGCAGAACTGCTTCCACAACTGATTTCTGTCCATGATGTCCTAGGAGAATTATTACTGATCAGTAATTGTTGTCTCCTTGGACTCTACTGTCTCGATCTCCTCCTTCCTCCCACCTTCTGCTCCCTGGCTGCAGGCCTCCTCCCAAACTCTTCCACCTCTGTGACCCATCCTCCTTTCCTCAGCAGCAGGAGAAAGGGAGGTGATGCACACAGGAGAGGCACCCAGATCTCACAGGAAGGGAGGTCCCCACTCCCTCAGGCACAGACAGTACCCGGCTGCTCCGCGAAAGCCACCGAACACGGAGCGCGCTCCGTCAGCTCGGGCTGGCCTTTGGAAAATTTAGCAAAATGACGAAAGCAAACCATTCTTAACCAATCACATGCAAACTGAATTTTTTTTTTGAGTCTTACAACTTTTTTTTACATTTGGATGCACATCTGTGAAACCACAGGAGCAGTACTGCCAAATTGCAAGTTGCTGCTTAAAAGGTGCATGGATGAAAGTAGGCCAGTGATGGTGTTTCATTTCAAATTCCTTCTGTAATGGGGATACCAACACTTCTGAATGAAGCAACCAGATTATTATTTTTTAATATGGGCAAAATATTTTTTTAACCTTGTTCTTGAAAATTACTACAGTGGTTTAGCTGGCAACTGCCAAAACTTAAACCTGAGGCAGACGCTTGGCTTGGAAAGTACCAGCCCAAACAGTGACAAGCAACTGAAAACAAGATGTTATTATGAAGCACTGGACAAGGTTAGGCAGAGAAGTGGAAGACTTTTAAGTGACCTGCAATGAATTTCTTAATAAAAACTTTGTTGAAATAAGCAGAATTCAGTCAGATTTCACCGTTCTGGGTGAATATATTTCCTCTGAAAACAAAAATGAAAATAAAGGGAAATAAATCCAGAGTGTTCTGATGTGAAGAGGGAGAGGGGAGGGTGCTCATTGAGATTGGGAGCACTGTGCTTGAGGACTGGACCACTGTCTTTGGCAACAAAACCAACTGGAAAGATCTACAAAAGTGCAGAAATAAATGATCCAAAAGTACTCTGTGAAGATGAAACTTTACAGACACAGCAGAGTGAAAGGAGAAAGGAATTGCTTCTGGTGGGAGAATGTCAAAGCAACGGAAAGGGAAGTCCAAGTATTTTGTTAGCTTTGGGTTTCCTAAATATCCTCGTCAGTGCAGTTTACCATGACAAGCCCCAAGGAAAGCATCACCTAACAGTCCCCCAAAGTGCTCCACATCTCCCACAGTTGACTGTTTGCCTTCTCTGAAAACTGAGGCAACTCAGGAGCTGCTCCCTATGCTGAAAGCTCCGTTTCATGGCACTGGTGGTGGCTGTGGGAGCAGTGGCAGGGAGGGCAGCTGAGGTATGACCTGTTCCAGTCCTGTGCCTGACACGTTCCACTGCCTCCCTGCCAGAGACTTCCAGAGCAGGTTCACAGCAAGAGTTACAGCAATTACCACCGAGTGCTGCTTGGCACTGAAAACTGTCATCCCATTCCTCTGGAGGGATGAAAGTAACAGAGTCACAGAAGCCCTTTCTAATGTACAATGGACTGCCTGTTAATTTGCAAGTACAAATGTTTTTTCTCTATAAAATTAATACTTTTAAATACTTTTAGCAGATTTAGTGGGTTGTCTGTCACTTGATTGAACCATTGCCTAAATGATTTGTTCTTGCTTGAAAAGAAATTAATTCAGGAAGTCCTGTGGCCTTTGTTTTGCAGGAAGTCAGAGGAGGTGAAAATGGTGGTCCCTGTGGCCATCTCATCTCTATCGGTCTGTTTGTCCAGGATTTTAGCAGCAAAATTACACTAATGCTGTAAACCTTCTCTGCAGTTAAAATATTCTGAAATATCATGCATAGCCTGGGCTTGAAAAATTTTCATTGCATTTAAGCAAAATGCTTCATTTTAATGGTCATGATTATCCAAATTATGGTCAAAACGGTGACCTGTGATAACACTGGAGATCAGTATGAAATTTAAACTACTCTAATTTAAAAAAAAAATCTGCTTTCAGAAACAAAAGATTGAAAATTTTTGCTAGGTGCTGTTGTTCGGCATACAAATTCTTTTGCCTTTCTTAAATATGTATGTGTTTGTTATGTCTAGATTTCTTTTTGGTTTTAAGACTAGGCCTGGTCTGGCAGTGCTTAGCTCTGGGACCACTGCAACACTTACACAACGTACCTTACTCTTGAAGGTATCTTATGCTCAGCACATTCTATCTTCTGATACAGTTTCCCTTTTTTTTAAAAAGAAAAGCAGAAAAAGTGAGGTTTAAAGATAACAGAAAACTTGGCCTGACAACATGATCTAATGAACCACAAAGCAGCTTTCAGAGAGAAAAAGTAGCAGGAAGTTCTTTCATACCGGGTATTAAAAATAGACTGCACCAAGTCCTGGAATGCACACGGCAGTTATGTAATGATTTTTCAGTGACATGCATTAGGAAATATTCTCAGTACATGTTTTTCCTTCCTAACACCCAGTTTACTTCTCTGAAGTTTGGAAATTCTTCACATGGATGATTCTTAGAAGTCTAAAATTATAATGTTCATTTGAATAACCTATCAATTAGCCAGCCACATAATGACAACATTTAATGGTACAATTGAAGTATTTGAATTTAATATACCATTTTCATAATGGTACAATATGAAACACATGATGAAATCCAATTTTTTTTCCCCCACAAGTTAGGCTTAATTTATTTTTGGCAATGTAATGATTTTGCACTGGAGACATTAAAAGAGAGAAACCATTTTGGGTACATATCATAAATACTGAGAACACCAGCTCCCTTGGAGCACAGAGAAGTCTCCCAAACATTTCAAAACGGTTTATATGTTATTGGGTACTTTCTATAAATGGAAAGACTGAGGGGAGGCAGAACAGCTCTATTTAGCTTCCACCATGCTGAGGAAACTAAATGGTAAATTATTTTGAAGAATGTCTTCCTCAGACTTTTCCTTAGAGATTTCCCACATGTCTAGGCTCTGGATCTTTGCAGTATAATTTGAGAAGGTAACAAAGGAGTTGGAAAACAGCTGAAATCTAACTTTTGGGTTTTCACAGTTGTATTGTTTCTTGAATTACTCAATGTTCACAACAATCTGCAACATCCTGTGCCTATAGCAAGAGCAGCACACAAGGAAGGCAGCATTATTTTCTTGTTTGCTCACAACCTTTTCTGCCTTTTCTGTTAAAAGCCACAAGCCCTCCCACGACCTCTAGACTTCCATGGTCACCGTGAACTTAATCACTAACATTTTTAGTTTCAATTTATACTTCAAACCCAGCAAAATTCCCTGCTGGGAAGGCTCACACATCTCTCCCACCTGTGTCACACACAGTGTCAGTTTTTCCTAGATTGCCATGTATTAAGATGTACCCAGAAGCACGATTACAGACATTTTTCATCACCCACTTATGTCACTGATGGAGAGTGACAGGAAGTATTATGGCAAGTGAAATTCTGTCCAATTTTGGCTCCTACTAATAAGTTTTTCCCAGTTAATGTAGTGGAGATTAAATACCAGGAGATCCTAAATGGTCATTTATGACCATGGTAAAGCAGTGAGTCTTTTTTTAAGATGAGTAGAACTCTAAGTGTTGGGTCTGGCTTTTCTGAGACATCTTTGAAATATTTTCAGAGCTAAAAATGCTTTTTGTGGAGCAAGTGAAGCTCCACATTGTTCTTTTTGAGAACAGAGAAAAACCTGATCAAAGTACAATCAGATAAAACATCTGATTTATTTTCTCTCCTTACTGTTCTGGGGAATGACAGAATTAAAAAATCCATGTTTGACATGCGAACAAACTGTACCACATCCAAAATACTTCATTCTGAAAAGCCATAAAAAAGAAACCCAAGAAAAAGTTAGCATCTCATAGGGAACCTGCTTGTTTGATAAAATATTAAGAAACATCTTAATTGGCAGTCTGAAATAAAATGAAAAGGGGCATATTTAATTGATGTAAAAATTTCATTTTAGAAGAAGAGGTAGGAAGTGAGCACCAGAGCTGAGATGACAAACATCATTTTATAAGATCAAAGTGTCTTTAAGGCCATAAAATGAAAGAAAAACTGGTTATTAACACATTCACTTGCTTCTAAATGCTGTTATACAAATCTATTTCTGGGAATCCAGTGCCTAAAAAGTAATTTGTGAATAAGTCAATACTTATTTTTCTGCACTAATACATAGGCAAAGCTTGAGCTGTTTATGAGGGGAGGAACAGGGTTTCATGCATAGTATTCAGCAGTGCTCCCACTTACAGGAAGACTCATCATCCAGCCTGATTAGTTTACAGGAACTGAAGCAAACAACATTCTGTGTTTTCTTACATATTTTATGACTATTTTCATATAAGCAAAAATCAGACTTTGTCCTTGTTAAGGACATTTTAGAGCAAATAGAGAGTTACAGGCTCTTGTTTAATCTTACTCTTCTGCAAGCTTTGCTTCACTCAGCCATTTGTGAATATTTCTGAGTTTTATTTGATATATTAACTTATTTTCCTATGAGATTTGCTGTCACTTGATGTGATATTCAAGGTCAACACTGCAAATGTATTTGTAAATGAAAGTTTCTGTTTTGGCTGAATTTAAAATCTCAAGTGTTTTCTGTCCCCAAACAAACATGGGAGGCTTCATTTGCATATTCAGAGAAAAAAAATTCTTTTTTTCCCCCCCAAATTTGCTCTTTGCTTGCAATTTTCCTTTTTCACACAAACCTTTATTCTCTCCGTTAAAGTTGCTGACGTGTCTAAATTAACAAGTCCTAGTATTACATTCATAAATGGGGCAAATTTGAGCTCACCTCTGAAACCCAAAGCTAAGCTCTGCCACACCACATTTTCATCTGCTTTCCAGAAAGGCAGGGATTATCCTGCAGCACTGAAGCTCTGCTTTCATGGTGGGAAGGAATTCTGGATTTTACACTGTTTGCTGGCTATGCACAACAGAAGAATACACAATACCATCTGAGCTTGGGACAATTAACAGGATGTCTTTAGAATATTTTTATTACGTTAATCTTTTCTTTTGCTCGAGCCAGCATTCCCCTTGAGAGGAAGAGAAATGATGCTGAGACAACTTACTATTGCAAATTAATTGTATGGTCCATTTCCCAAGCATTTAATTTGGCCATGGCAACCTGTTTAACTCAAATGAGTTGTCAAAAAGTGACACAAAAGAGAGGCCAAGTTCTTTAGAGGTGGCCAGTAATTTTAAAGGATGAAGGGAAATGGCTGGCATTATTGCTTTTGTCCAAGTAAAACCTCTTCTAAGCAGGGTAAGGGAAAATCAAGTGATTTGGCCTCACCAAAATTCATGCTACTTGAGACCTTTTGGAAATGTTGATTGAAGACGAATTCTGGACCGGAACTAAAAATAGCAAAAACATGAAATATAAAGAAAGAAGTGTAGCATTACTTACTTCTCATAACAGATAAGTCTGAAAATTGGGATATAAGTTTGGCATAGGAACTGGGATAGATGCACCTGCTCCACCCTGAGCCACTTCCATGCGAGGCAGGTCTCTACCTGCACAAGTGAACAGGTCAATACATGAGATCTCTTTTGCCTCCAAGCCAACAGGTCTGAATTTGATCTTTTACAGCGTGGTTTGTTTTTTCTTTCTTAGCTCTGGTATTCTAGAAGTATTTCCATGTGTGTAGCCCTTGCCTGAGTCCACCCTTGGTATGTGGACCTCTGTGATTGAGCCATCCTGGATTCCTTAACCCACTGCCTCCAGCTTTCCCAGCCTCCTGCCTGGGTGCTTCTCTCACAGTTGTATGGATTTCAGCTTTTCAAAGTACAGTTTGATTCATTCTCTCAAAACAGGAACTTAGCTTCAGCATAAATATTTTTGGAACCACAAAGGTATAATTTTATAGTTAAATAATCACATTTTTCTGGGAAAACTTAGAGGCAGTGGGTAATGCAGATCAGGATTTGGCACTTTATCAGACTCTCAAGGAATCTTTCTCTGAGTAAACTCTGTTTCACTGGGAATATGTATTGTTCAGGAAGCAACAGTCAAAATTTTCTTTGCTATAGAAGAAGGTGGTCTATCACCTCAAAGAAGACTTCCACCAGCCTGACCACTCTCTTTAATGATGTATCCCTCTTCCATGAAGCAGATATAACCAAATACTTCTGACAGGCAATTACTCTTTGAGACTAGGACATAGATACTTCAGTTAGAAGAAGACTAATGGACATGAATAAAAATTTGGAATGGATGAAATACTTATAATGGTGCATTTTGAAGATAACCAGTTCCCATTTTGTTTGCATGTCCTAGAGATGACTTCTTTTCAGATAATTACTTTTCATAAATTTAGATTCCAGAGAAGCATGATTCACAGAAGTGCAGGGATTCCTTTTATTAAGCTGACCTTGACAAACAGATCTGTTTCATTCTGTGCTGAGTCTCTTCTTTCCTGCCTCCTCTTATCACTTTGGAGCAGCCAGAACCATCAGTGATGTTCCTTCTGCAGGCTCCGGGCTCCTGCCAGCTCGACTGCCCTGCAGATGGTGGCCAGGAGCAAAGCTCTTTGCAGGGTCTGGGCACAAACTTGTTCTAAATGTTACTCAAAAACCCTAATCTGATTCTTGGTACCAGATATCCATTCATTTATTAAGAACAAACACAGTAGACAACTAATGCTGCACTTTTTCTGTTATTCAAACCTGCTGCTAACAATGAAGAAGATGATGTCATTCCCTGGATGTGACAAAGGACTAATATTATATGCAGTAAAAACAATGAGTCAACAGTTTCTATGCCCTTGAGGTCAAACCATTCAGCAGTTTTGAAAGTAGACTGTTCTTTTTTGTGCACAGAGCTTGTTGTATATTAACACAAAATGCCTAAAATCAAGACATAATTCGAAAAAAAAAAAATTGTTTCAAAGGGAATTTTTCAAACTAAAAGTCAAATGGAAATATCCTGTAACATAAACTAACAGATAATTTTTTTCCTCACAGATGTTAATTATAATATTGCAAAACTCTTTCCTTTTTTAGGTCAAAGATACATTATCCATGTTAAGTTATTATTTGTATGATCCTGAGAGGCACTTTGCAGTCCCAGTAACAGGAGTATGAACTGTGAGTATTAAAGCACAACTAAATAAAACGAAATTTTCTACAGATATTTTGTAATGGTCTGAAAGATAAGAAAGACCTTTAACATGAAAATGTGTTTTGACAGACAACTAAAAGCAAGGAGTCTAACAACAGAAATTTCTCAGATTTTCTGGAATAGATGAGGAATTGACCAAATCCTGACTACCTCTAACAGCTGCCTCTAGCTCAGGCTAGTGCAAGAAATGTTGTGTTCATATAGATCCTTCCTTCAGGAACTCTAAAACCTCTGTGGAGGATTATTATCCTGCTCATACAGACTGTGAAAGCACAGCACAGAGAAGTGACAGCTCAAGGTTGTTTAAAAGTCAGGAGAGTCTGGAAGAGAACTCAGATTTCTCAATCCCTGTCCAGCACTCAGCCCACTGGGCTCCATTGCCTCGCTGAGGATCTGCCTGATAAAGCTCCTCTTCCAAACTGGACAGAATTTAACAACTTTGAGGAGTTTCAATTCATAATATTGTTGTTTGCAATAATTTTATTTGGTGGGAAAATAGACTTGCCTAATTACATCAGGTTCAAGTGCAAGGGAGTCCTGGGCCAGCTGCAGGCTTCATTTCTGTTACCCTTGCAGACCAAATTTAGAGACAGGAAAGCAAATTGGATCATATCTAGATGGGCTTCTACATAAGAAGAAATATAATTTTGCCTGCATTGACCCTATCTGACCATGTTTTAGATTAAAATGAGTCTTAGAGTGGAATAAATAATATTCATCATCTTGACAATTAATTGAAATGAAATCTTTGACTCTGAATCCCAAGGAATTTCTTCTGGCATGCTGTCAAAGTGCTGGATAAAGTCTTCTAAGCTTACACTGACCACTTTAGTGTGTCACCTAAAGTAACTGCAAATGGGTTCAGGCATAGCTTGTCCAGTGGATCCCAGGCCCAAGTGATTACTTACCCAAAATGTGGAGGAGCACATCTGGCAGCCCAGCTGGTCAGTGTCCTGACAGATTTATTGGAGAAGTAAATGCAGGAGGCATGGCTCAGGCTGATCTTTAAACTCTGCTTAAGGAACACTTACCTTGCTGAATACTTAATAGAATATTTAAACCAAATATTTAAGACCTAAAGACGTCTCAGTTGTTTTGGGGCTTCTGTTATACTGCTCAAGTGAGACCAGAAAGCTTGTTAGAGCACTTCAATTGAAACATAGACATTTCTACTAAAAATTGCTCTCATAAACTCAAACAACAATCAGACAAATTTCAGACAAGGCAAAATGAAGAGACTAAAGCAACTTACAGAATTTCCTCTGGATGTCCCAAGCTAATTGCAAATCCTATGGCCTGGTATTTTTATTTCCACAGTCATGATTAAGGGCACAATGATTTTGATGTCATGTAAGAGGGATGAAATACATTCCCCATGTGAAATTAGAGTCTCCTCTTCAAGGTGTGTGATATTTTTGCAGGCAACATCTCACTGACTAATGAAAGCCAAAACCTGAATGTACTGCAGCAAGATTCACACATGTTGCAGCCATGTAGGTGTGCTGTCTGACACCAGTGACACACAAAAATATAAATATATTGGATTAAAGTTATTATTGTCTATTTAATAAGTAGACTTATCAACTACAAATAAAAATAGAGGCTCATATCCTAGTGAGTTCCAAGAAGGGATCTTCACCTGATCTTTGTTTTTACAGCTCTGATCCCAGCAACCAACTGTGAAAAGTTCCATAAATACTCTAAGTATGACTGAAGCTACTCCTTTGTTAAACAGGGAATTACAAGTTAAAACCAGGGACAGAGATTCCTATTCAGGAAAATAGTGTAGATCTTAATTAAAATTAAATGTATCTTAGCATTACTTCGTAAATCAAAGCTTACTTAAGCAGGTGACACTTCCAAAAGAAGATTGTAACAAGGCTACCCCAATGCAAAGGCATATTAATATTAGGAGGTATCAGCAACATTATAATTTCAGAATTTTGTACATAGGACATCTGGAAAAACTATACTTCTGTTCAATGTTTGCTTGACTGTCAGCACAAAAATTTCAGACAGTAGCATTTATAAATTTATAAAGGAAAATATATTCTTAAAGTTAAATAATAGAAGACAAAAAATAGTTTTTCATGAAACTGTGAAACGACTCATGAGGCTTTGGGTGACTTTATGTATGTGTTTGTCACATCACTATTAGATCTGTTAGTAGGTCAGTCCTTTGTTATCTTGCAGTGTCTGTTCAGAACCTCACCCATAACCATAATTTCAACAAATCAATGTATACAGTGCAGCACCAGCACACCATTGTATTATTGATTTGCAACACTATTACAAATATGAATATAGATTTGCTGGGGTCCAGGGGTCAATATTTTTGGATGTATTAATTTGTTTCACAGTTTTACTGTTACTTTTCTCATCTACTAAGGCAGGCAAGAATGTTTCATAATATTAAAAAAAAATCCATTTAGCTGGAAGGCCTTTTGAGAGAGCAAAATCTCTGCCTTATTTTCTCTTCCCTGGGAATTTTCTATCGTTGGAGGAACAAGAGGGAAACTTAACACTAATTTTAATCTATTTTCCCTGGAAAAACAAAATAAGAAATAGGCACAGCGTGCACAACATGTTACCTGTGTTTCATCAGTTTGTGCTGTCTGTGGAGAATAGGTTGGCATACAAAATCTGAAATGGCTATTGCATTCTTCTTCTGAACAGATCCATATCTCCCCTCCAGGAAGGAACCTGGGAGAGCCCTGGCTTGATCAGTAATTTCCCTGGATGCACAGAAAGGTCTGAAGCCTACACTGTTAAAGAGAAATGGGGAGAGAGGCTCCGAGAGGGGCCTCGACACACACTGTCTCCAGCTGCAGAGCCGAGGGTGAACCCACATCCCACATCCTGGGAGCAGCAGCAGGAACAGATTCCTCCTTCCACACCAAGGTTGGAGGCAATGTGTTCCTGAACAAGGCTGGTTTGGGGATGTAGAATGGAGAACAGACCAGTTCCTGAACCCTAATGTTAGACAAGTATGCACTGAGCAACTTCAGCTAAGTGGGTATGGTGGGTGGACTTTCTTACTGAGCTGAAGAAATAGGGCCAGATTTTAGTTGGGATCATTAATTTTCTTGCAGAATACATAATCTGCTCTATCAGTTAGATGAAATTATTACCCTCTCACAGCAACCTTCACAGCTAGAATGGTATTACTCATTCTCCTCAACAGAAACCTAGCACCGTGGTTTTGGTGACACACTGGAAACTTATTTTGATCTTTCTTGTGTTTCAGATGGCAATGCATTGTCTCCTTCCTGATCTTGGATTACAGTCTATACTGAAAAAAAAATTAAAGTGATTAAACATTTAAGTGGATTTATTTGTAAATGCTGGTTGTGGCCTTCCCATAATGAACCAGCTTTTTCCCCTAAAAGTGTTGCCAAGTACTAGTTAGGAAATTATCTATTTTCCCTTGCAAATGCTGTATTACGTATGAGAATAAAATATTGCTTTTCAAACAGGAGTGGATGTTATCACTTCAAATGTGCTTATATGTACTTCCTGTGCTTAGATCCAGCCCAGCAATAACAATACCACAATTACCAGAATGTATAATCTATAATGTGGCCCTGTGTAAATCAAGCCCCCGCTGAGTGCGTCGCACACATCCTGCAGGATACCACTGCCATTCTCAATTGTTTCCGGTGAGTGCCGCGCATCTGCACGAGGATTTCTGAGCCCTGCTCACTCTGACTCCTGACTTACAACACTGCAAGCTACCTCCTCCCTGTAAGGTTTAGGCATAGAGCTGAAGCAGGTTTTGTTCATGATTGCCTAAATGGGAAAGCAGAAAATCAGGCTTAGAGGAAAAATAGTTTTGATCTTTCAAAAATACTTACGGGATTTCCAATGAAAGCACAAAATCACTGCAAATATTGCAAGGGGGAGTGTTCAGGATTTCAATTCTGTTGTTAAATTACCAAAATAATGCATACCTGGGATTTTCACACTGTGGACACTTGGATGTATGATCTTAGATACTCTGTCATTCCCTCCCTTTAGAATATAGTTTTTTTCTCTGTGCAAAATATCTGAAAAATAAACAATTTTGAAATAATTTTGCAAAGTCAAAGAAAAAGCAAAATCCAAACTAAACCAGAAATATATTATTTCAATTGCAAGACACATTGCAGCCATACACTCAGAACAAGCTTACAGGAATACTCTGACAATGTCACTGTCATGATTCAGTTAGTACAAGCTAACTCAACAGACTGACTCAGAAATTAAATCTACTCGACCTGTTCATGACTTTACATTTTCAGTTAGTTCTCAGATTAGATACTGACTTTTCCAAACACGTGTTGAAACCAATACAAAGTTTCAAAATACTGTAAACCACTTCAAATATGATTTATAGATATGATCCTTAAAAAAACATGTAGGTGGCTGTTGTGTTATCTGACAGCTTTTAAAATGGGACTCAATAAGCTTCTAACTCTCATTCTACTTTATAACTGGGGGACAAACCATCTTTCCTGGGTATATATAATTTTCATTGAGTCTCTTACAAGTCAAAAGAATTTCAGTATGTTTAAAAATAATAATTTAGCAATTTAGAGGGAACATATTATGCAAACCCTGTTATTTTTGTCTGATACAGGCCTACCATACCAAAGAGAGATTCCAGCCAGGGGGAAGTCAATGCAGTGCTTGTCTGAATGGTATTTTAAATTATCCATTTTTCTTGCAGCTTTTGGTACAAAATTATGTGATGAATAAATGATTCAAACTGAATTTCTCCACTGCAGAAGCTGACAGGCAGTATTTCTTGTGCTAGCATGCATACCGGGGTTGCAGAGGTCCCTGAGGGGAGCAGGGCAGGGGTGCAAGAAGCACCATGTGGCCAAGGGTAGCTGAAACACTGACACACACCTTCTGAGGGGAATGGCCAAGTCCTTCTGCACTTCAGCTCTTCTGCTCTGCTACAAAGTAGTGCAGTCATTCAGATCCATACAAACAATTTTTTCCTGGAAGTTTTATTGTCTTTTCTTTACTGGATGGTACCTTTGACATCTAACATTCCCTGTTACTGCCTTGTACTTTCTCTAGTCTGGTCTTGTGTAGAAAGATGCTTGTAAAGCCCATCATCTGTGCAGGTCCCTCTGAAAGCACTTCATACCCCTTTGGAATTAATAGTCAGCTGTACATGAGCAGAGGACAGGGAGCCTGGCTATCCCTGGATCTAAAAATCCCTGGATTGTCCTCAGGAAATTAGGGTCTGATGTGTCATAGCCACTCTAAGGTAACTGGAAGCTGTCTTGGCTGAAGTTGTGGATGAATTATTCTGCTTGTAAGGATCCAGGCTGATTCCTGCTCAAGTGACCCAGACAGACATAAGACAGATCCCAGTGTTGGCACAGGTAACCCTGCTAGGAAATACACAGCTCTTCATCAGCCTGTCTGCTAAACTCTGAGCTGCCTCTTCATTTTTGTACAGGACTTGGGACAGCCACAGGTATGTGGATGTTGCTCTCACTCAGCAGACAGACCCACCTCTGCTCACACAAGTGGTTTAAAAAAAGAGCTTGCAAACCTGTGGTATTGTGCTTATGAAATAATTATAAATTCTTTAATGATGCAGATACTTCAGTCAGTCGCAAAAAGAAGGTAGAATTATCAAATTGTTTTTGGCTTACTTGTTGCGAACTTCTTAGCTATGGCACCACCTTGTGGACACTACTATGTGGAGTGAGAATTTGACTGGTGGCAAAAAAGCAACTAAACCAGGCATTTTGGCAAAACAGCTGTGGTCACACATGGTTTGCTAAAGGAGAGTAAAATAACTACATTTTAAAAACTATTCATCAAAATCCACCTATGAAATAAAACGTATAATAAATACCATCATTAGGGAGCTCAGTTGTCTTTGCAGCTTTTACCAACTCTTTTGCCTGCCAGCCAGGAGGAGCAGCAGCCTTCAAAACCACTTTTGTTCCTTCTCAATTGACTAAGTAGCATCATCCAAACCCCAGTTCTGCTCTTGCTGTACATGCAGACATGACTTGTACACCTATCCCAAGCAACAAGACTTGCAAAGTCAGAATCATAATACTGAACACATGGAGAAAACCCTGGGTCCTACTCCATAAATGTAAACTCAACAGTGAGATTGGTGGCCAAACTAAGCCAAAAGAAAAACAATCTGACAAAGATAAACTGGTGGATCTTTTAAATGCTTGCTGAAACAGAAGCCAAACAAAAATAAATTTAAATTCCACTCTCTTGGCCATTAGATTCTCAGAACCTTTTGCAGCTGAGGCAACGGGGTGTTCCTGTTATGAACTCTCTTATCTGCTCTATGGGCAAAGTAGGAAAGCACAGGGGAGCCAGAATTTATAACACAAGATCTCCAAGTTGAGTGCAGCACATATTCACTCAGGGTGTGCCTGTCTGAGCAAACTTGGGGAGCATGAAATAAAACATTGAATTGCATTTTCTATTTCTCTCTCTTCAATAAGTAATTTCATACAACCTGGCATTTGCACTAGCATAAAGTGCAGGAGAAGATGAAGACTTGGACCAATCTCAGCCTTGCTAAAATGAAATACTGAGCACTGCAGCCAGGGAAGCCAACTCATCTCCAGTGGAGCTCATCCTTCACTCTAGAACAGACACTACTCTTGCTGCAACTGGTGTCCTTCCTCTGCAAACAGCAGCATTGTACCTGTTTTATGAAAGAACAGAGAGTAGAATGTCATCTTTTTTTTCTTTATTATATTATAAAATTAAAATATCTTTTAAAACATGTCAATGACAACACAATTTTTACGATACAGATATTTTAAAAATTGTTTCTTAGAAATGCACTTTTATTTTGTCTATTCTTCATCTCAAAAAGATGAAAGAGTTTATGCTAGTAATTTTTTTTTTCCTTTGGCATATTCATACATAAACATTACAGTTACTTTACTTTTTGTGCTTGGTAATTCCTTAGGATAAGTGCGGTGTTTTGAAAAAAATAATAGGGCTTTCAAACTCTTAGTGATTATTCTTAGAGATTAACTATTGTTTTCAATTTAACGTAATTATTTGTTTCAGAAAAAAATAAGGCATTGGCTACCCCTTACTCATACTGAGTGCAGAGATTCTCTTTCTCCTTAGGCACCATTAATGTAATTTTGTTCCCCACTGCAATTAGTTGCATAGTGCAGCCTCATTAAGGGCCCTGGATGTATCTGCATGGAAGTTTTCACCAACAAAATTGCAAGAACAGTTACTGTAAACATGGGGTGAGTGACACAGAAAAGACTGACCCAAGTTTATTCTTATGCTGAACTCAGTTTTTAAAAATATCTTATTTCTTATTTTTTTGAGCACGTGGAAATGTCATATTTGTGCCCATCACATTCAGCTTCTTTGCTTTCAGAAAAAAACTTAATAAGCTGTGAGGCAAAAATAACCTTAAATCTCCAGAATGGTATTTTCTCCACAGAGCTGGAACTCCCTTGAATGTGTTAATTATCTCTTTCCTAAAAGCCAACAAAGTAGCATGGCACTAGATAAAAATAATTTTCTTTGCTTGTCTGCAACAACTGATTTCTTGCTGAATTAGCATATCAACTGCAAAACCAATTTCCACAGCATCAGTGACCTTATGTCACTTTATGTATTACAGCAGAGAGAGAGAAATGGTTTCAGAGAGCTGTAACAGTTTAAAATTACTCAGTATAAATCCACTTATTGAACTGCTGCATGCAGGAGACAAAGCCCTGAAATTATGTTGCTAACCTGTATGGCCTAAAGTCAGATTTCTGCATTTTTAAATGCTGCACCGACTGACACAGAGCCGTGGTGGGTATTAGCAGAAAATGGGATGGAAATCTGTTCAGGCTGGAAAATCCTGGGAGGGAGAGAATGAATGGGAAAGCAGCAGCACCCCCAGGATGAGATCATGGGGGACATAGCCCCTGTGTGGGAACAAAGAGAGAAGTGGAGAAAGGGACCAAACCCTACACATGAAAGTTTCATGGGGTCCTTCAACAAGAGGAGAATTTTTGAGGTGACATTCAGTAAGGCTGCAGGAAAGGATGGATAAATCCAGACTCCTCGAGCCCAAATGCAGAGCCAGTTTGGTCTACATAAAAACTAAGTGCACAACTCTCCAGCTATCAAAAGACAAAGTAATATTATTATGTTATTTAATACTTTTTACAGGGAATGAAGGTTGCATAAGCCTCTATGCTTATTAGACATTAGATTTAATTTCCTGTATTACTGAGAAATGGGTGACTTGGAGCTCAGCCAGGCTTGGATAGATATAATAGGTTACACATTTATAAAAGGAAATCAGTACAAGTAGGAACTGCTGCTCGAGGTGTCAATTCAAAGTAATTCTCTCCCCACCAAAAACCCCATCCCACACAGGATAGGGGAGATGTGCTGTAAAAGCATTAAGTCAGGGGAAAGTGGTGCAGAGACAGCAACTAATGACTAAGTACATTTGACCTCCACGTGCTATTTTTGTCTGAAGTCTTAATTTTGTGGTTTCACAATGGGCTCATCCCTAGCAAAATTTGATGCCCTCTAATAATTACCCTAGGTATTACTTATACATTTATGCCTTGGTCTGTCAGACCCAATGTGACTCCATATATTGATAATAAAGAACCAGGTTATTTACTTATTGTTTCACTTGCTGAACTGCAAACCCAGAACAAAAGCAAATTCTTTATAATATATTTATTTCCTAATTACTTGTTCAATGTTGCTCAATTTCTTGTTTTCCAGCATGCTTTCCTTTTTCCTTAGAGGCAATATATAAGACAAAGAATTTTCAAAAGAAGGAGGATCTGGGAATTCTCAATACTGCAAGTTAGCTCCTTGGCATTTTCATGATGAAAAACCACAGGTGAATCTTCCCATCACTATTCAGCTGATTTAAAAAAAATACATTATCTTTGCCTTTCAACATAAATCTTTCAATATAAATCTTTTTAAACTATGAAATCCCTTCTGAATTTCATCTTTCCTCTTATTCTGAAGGTGCTGTAAGAATAGTTACAAACTAAGTGCCATAAAATATGCAATGTAATTATATGTTTTGATTTTACCTTGCTCAAATTATGATATTCTCAACTCCTTGAGACATAGTATGTGCTTATTACTGAAGTAATATGTCAAAATACGTTGTAATTTGTTAATATCAGTACTGGTATGGAAAGAAAGGGTGGAACAAACCAACAAATAAATTCTGCATCATAAAGCACCAAGTATTAATCTCTAGAGTAAAGTATATGGTAAGATTTTACAGAGCAAGATTAAACTAAAACAAGTGTGTTCAGATAGAAAGAGGTTGTTACCATCTGCAGTCCAGCTGAAGTGAGAGAATATTATGGGTATTCAGTGTCATTAAGACCCAAGCAATTTCTATTTTGTATTTTCAAGTGAAATATCACTCTGATGAGACATTCAGAATACTCAGCAGCTCCCATTACGCCTTTTCTGGGCCTCAGCCATCTGGATGAATTTCTAGGGTCACAGCCTTTGCTCTCCTTAGGATTTCTCCACAGTTGAGTTGCAGCTAAAACGCTGACAAGACACAAGCAAACTGCCTCAAACATTCCCAGTCTGGAAGCATCTCCAGAGATCACTCAGTCCAAGCCCAGCTCAAAGCTGGATCAGCCAGGGCAGGGTGCTCGGGACCTTGCTCAGTTGGGTTTGGAGTTTCTTCAACGATGTCAAATTCAAAACCTTCCTGGGCAGCCACAGGACAGATGCTCCTCTTATCCATCCTCATGGCCCTTTCCTGCACTCACTCCAGCATGTCCATGTCCTTCCTGCTGTGGGGAGTCCAGAATTGGGCACAGCACTTCCACTGAAGTCTCACCAGTGCTGGGGAAAGGGGAATAATCACCTCCTTTGACTTCCTAGCAATGCTCTTCCTAATGCAGCCCAAGATGCTGCTGGGCTTCTCTGCCAATATATAAGTTTACAGATACAACAGAATTTTAAGGACATGATGAGTTATGTATTTCCAGGGTCTGTTCTATATCAGGGAAATACAAACTATATTATTTTGCTAATACATGTTTTATGTCGGTATCAGGGATTGTATTTATGTGCTCATTACATGATTTCCTAAATAACTGGCCCATTAAAACCAGTTGTTTGGGATGATTACGCAGTGGTTTGTAAAACATCTGTGCACAGATTTCCAAAGGTAATGCTGAAAACCTCTAAGTGCAGACCAGGGTATCTTCACAGGAATGAAGGCATCTTGGAAACTGCAATTCTAGAAGATAGGAATTCTCAATTTCATTACATTGTTAGTGTTAAGATCTAAAGATAGCAGATTAATTACTATTATGTTTAACTCACAGATAACCTTTTGTAGCAGTAACATCCAGCTTATAAACTTCCACAGTTTCCAAAAGCACTCCACACTGTTTCAGAAGCCAAAAATCCAGTTCTCCCTAATGTATTCCTGAGAACCTTCCACTTCCTCTGCAGCTGCCACAGTGTAACTGCAGACAATACACTGATGTATTGACAATACACAAATTTTCTGTGGAAAAAGGTCCATGGACTTTCCAGTGGGTCCTCAGGCAGCCTAAAGCAATGAGATGGTCTATGAGATTTGTTTGCCTTGGCAAGGAAGAGAGCAACCTTGTTCTTGAAAAATCTACATTTAGTTCCCCATCTATAAACAATTTTCATCAGTTCTTCCATCTGCAGTATAAGTCTTTGTTTGGCAAACAATTTGCAATGTTTCTTGTTATACATGTCAAATTGTTTCTGCTCTGCATGAGCTATAATGACTTAAAGGACCAAAGTTCCATGTGGTGGAAGGAGTTTGTTCCCTCTGAATCCAGAGGTACCTTTACCGCCCTGGTTGGTCCATGATTTCTTTGCATTTCTTACAGTCTGTGACTGCAGAAAACAGGAATAAAATTCCTTGCCATTAGTGACATAGCAGCACATGAGTCAATACACTGCCTAGCTAATGTCCTTTTACCTTCTGGAATAGTTTAAAGCAGGATGCAAAATATTCTTCCAAAAATATACAAAGTCCTTTCCATCCACTTTCCTGTAAAGCTATGCCAAAAGCCCTGGGAAAGCCTTTTGACTCCAGCCTACATGCTCAAAAGAAATATAGGAGACTGGCAAAACCCCACAATATAATTAGGACAATGCTGGGGCTAAGATCAACATCATGGAAAGCAAACACCTTTCATACCACTCCCAGCTCTCACATAGCCATGCTTAAGGGAGATTAAAATTCAGATGCTCAGGAGCAGAGTAGCTCTTCCCAAAACAACACCAGATTGGCCCAGGTGGCCACAACCTGCACAATTTTTCAGGGACTGACTTTCAAACTGCCTCATAGCTGCCTCTCGGTCTCAGAGATGTTGAGAATCTTTCTCAGCTTTTTCCAATGCAGACCAGATGTTCTATTGTGATAATTCTCTCATGGGCCTTTTCCATTTTGACTCTCCATCAGCTAGGGATCCAAAGAGACATTACTTGAAAAACAGGAACCATAAAAGAGCCAGGAACTTATAAATTAAAACATAAACATTAATTTGTTTTCCAAAATACAGATGTCTTTTGTCAGCTCAAGCCTTGATCTCTCCACCAGTTAAAGGCAGCAGTTGTTCTGTGGAGGCATGCACTGGAAATTAGCCAACGGGCATTAACTTTTGGTTCTGATTGAACTGAGGAAAATTTGAAACAGAAACACAGAATTAAAAGTTGTGATAGCAATTATTGTCTGATAACATTTTAAAATGTTCACGACATTAATAGCAGAAGAAGTGTCTTGCCATAAGGAACTGTAAATTAGTGAACCTTTTTGGATGAGGCTCAGGAGAGATTTGGGTTGTCTTTGGTGATGGCAGGAGCCTGTCCCTCTCCTTACCTGGCTGCTATGGCACAGGGACCAGGATCCATCCCTGGGGAAGTGGATCCTGTGGTGGTGACATGCTCTGGGGTCACAGCAATGTGGCACCACCACAGCTCTGGACAAAGGGACTGGGCTGGAAGAGGAAGGGACACAAGACAGAGACAGCTTTAAAAGAACACTTTCATACATTACAAACACAAGTGCTCAAGGTTCAACTGCATAGATTTAGTCTTGTATTGACATAACACATCAGGCCTTGTTTTCAAATGGCCACTGAAAATTCATCTTTTTTTAATACTAAATCACTTGATATATCGGTATTATTACATCTTTTAACATTTTTATCTCAATAAAACTTTGAGAATATTTAAAATAGCAGAAAGGCTAGAGGAAACCAAAGAAAACATCTATAAAAATGTGCATAATAAAGAGATAAGGATGAAAAGTTACTTTCTTTTTTTAACATGACCTACATGTGAACTAATTTTTTATCTTTAAAAAGTAGCAATTCACAAGTCACACCTCTTCATTCCCTTTGAAATCAATTTTATACACCTACACAATCCTTCTGACAGTGGATTACTGCAGGTTTACACTCAAACTTTGAGTTTCCAGTCCTGCTGTATTTTCTTGAAAAAAATCTATTAGTATGAGAGATACATACTACTCTGCAACTTTCAATGAACCCTCTGCAACTGAAAAATTTATTGTACATAGCAGCAGGGAAGGTACGACAAATTACTCTTCTTGATGCAATCAGTTCCTTCTCATATGGGCATAAACAAACAACTGTAATTTATAATACAATCCAATACAAGAAGTATCACAGAACGCTTGCCCTTGTCTTCTACTCCTTCAGAGACTTTGCTTTTACTGACACTTACTTTTTCTAGAGCCTTCTGCTCAGAATAAGGCAATAGTCTGTCCTTTATACCAAGGCTTGTCCTTCCTCTGTACTACAATGAGCTCTCTTGGTGGAGCAGGGAGTGAGCAGCCCTTACTCCCTCTCTTGACACTGCTGAAATAAATCCTTGCTTTCCAACACCCTTTTATGATGAGCTTTACATCTTCATTTTCTTTTCCTAGGCTACAGCTCCTCTAGATTTCACACCATACTAGTATCTGTCTGCACTCCTCTTGCTGAACTGTTCATGCTTTATTATTTAAGTGCAGGGAATTCTAAGTAGCTGTTCCCACTTCATCTGCTCTTCCCTTGAGAGGTGAAGCAGCATCTGCTGTTCCCTCTCTCCTGAGGAAGAAACAACTTCCACAGAAAAGAGCTGCAAAGATCCTTTCATGGCTTCACTTCTCACTAAGAAACATTTTGATTGCTTGTGCTGGTTCCAGCAGAATTTGCTCTCAGATAAAAATTGTAGTCCCATATATTGCTAAAGTTTTAATATTCTCTTCCTTAAGGAGCAGACTGAGGTAAAAATTTGGAATATACATTTTTCTTAAAGGTTTTGCACTGGCTAAGACAATTCATCAAAGACGTCCATCAAAAATGTAGAATTCTATTCCAAAAGAACATGAGAAGCAAAAGGAGTCAGCCAGGCACAGACATTTCTGTGAATTTTTTAGTAATATACTGATAAAGTGCATTTATAGTTGTATCTGTTAGCTTATTAAGAAAGGTGACTTTTTCAGATCTATATATGTTACAAATGAGTTGCTTATGAAATTCTCAGACTACTTAATGATGGAAATCTAAGTTTTTCTATTCAATATTAAAGAAACAGTTATTTTAAACTTAAACTGTAAAGTGGCAGACGTACACTCACTTTTAAATGTAATTTTAAGTAGTAAAATGTATTGCAGCTGGTATGTCTTAAAAGTGAAGATTTCATCCAGACTACTATTGGTAAGAACTAATAAATTATTTTCTGGCTTTGCAATGTCCAGATCCTGAACTTTTGCCTCTGTTAATCCCCTTACTCAGTCAGACACCACGTGTAGGAATAGCAACCCCTGTCCTCCTCCCATCAAAGGGGCTGCTTTGGCACCCCGTTCACATGCCAGAATCTTTTTTACTCTTGGCATCCCTTTCAAGTAAGCCACTGCAACAAAACTTCACTGGATACACCGCCTTCACACAAAAAGAAGTGGCTGCATTTTCAGTGGGAAGCGTTTCAGTTGGAGGCACTTCTGCCAACCTTTCCCTAGATGTTGCCACATTTTCTGGCTCCTTCATTACAGCCTTAATTACTACATGGAAAACTATCACGAAGGTTCCGACTTTCCTCATATGGAAGAAACAGAAAACTATCATAGAGTAACCCAATTTCTCCAGAGCAACAAAAAGATATTCTACTTACATGCATATATTATTCTATTTAATAGAATGTATCTAATATATCCTCCCAATGTCATACTGAAAATAGCTTTTATCACAGGCTTGTTTTCACTCTTTTTACCTTCCTATCACTCTTCCTACCAAGTCTGTTGACTCATTGATTCTGGAGTTGCTTGACCTCTTCCATTAATTTGTGCTGAAACAATCTCCTTAAGGCTATTTCCAAAGTTTCCAGATTCAGTTTTCATGCATACTTTGCTATTCTTTCTCTCTTAACAATTTTTTCAAAGGATGTCCTTCTGCCCTTGTATGATTTTGCCACATAAAGACTCATTTGTACTACCCAAATGCTATAGGACACTATTTTGGGAATTCAAGGCAGGATTCAGGCTTGTGTTTCAGCTCATTTGGAGTTTAAACAGAGTTCTAAGGACACCATCCTTGTTTTCCACCCCTGTGTTAATACCTCTCTCTAATTCACAATTTCTTCCTGTGGAAATAGTCTTCAAAAAGCATATGCTGACTTCTACACATGAATGAAGCTTCCATATTGTCCAGAAATATGAAGACTCTCCAGTTTATTGCAAAAACTATCAAAATATCTTCAGATTCTGTAAGTATTTCAAATTTCAGTTGTGCTGAAGTAGTCATTGATTGGTTGTCCACAAGATGGGGCTTCTACAACAGAGATCTTTCTATCCAAATTTAAGATTCTGATGTAAAACCTATGAATGGCACCACAGTTGACAGGAACATACTTTGAAATTTTGGCACAGGAATGGTCCTCACTGCATTCCTCATTTCTCATGCAGAAATAATAACCCCTCAGGAAATCAAAACAGCAGCAAGTCATTTTATCTTGTCCTCAACCCTTGCACTGTGCTGGTGTACAGCTTGTACGTCACAGGCAAAATGCACCATTGCAATCACCCTGTCTTGCAGAGATTCTCTGCAGTCACCTATGTCTAAATGAGAGTTTGTGGAACAGCACACAGACCAAAACACTAAATGGAGTGTTTGTGGTTTTCTAAGTCAATACACAGCCTAACAGTTGAAATTCTGAAGCAGTGTGCAAGTCCACTGTTAAGATGATAACACTTCCAAACAAAAGCTAAAGTGGCTCCACAGAGTGTGCAATTTCTATAAACTTAAATGAAAAAGGGAACAGTTTGCTGTTACACAAACTAACTGCAGGCATGCACTTCACAACAGATGAAAAGAAAAATAATTTATCTTTAGACACAAAAAGTTTGAAACATTCTAAAAAAAGAATAGACTTACAGTACCTTTAGCTCTCTTGTTGCACTGTGGTAACTGTTTGTTGAAACAGGATGTTCTGCTAAAAAAGAAAAGGCTTCTCTCCTCTTTTGTCATGTAAGTAAAAAAGCAGGATTTCCATGTCTTATAGGAATCTCCACACAACCAAAATCAAGACAGAATTGTACAATTACCTTCTTGTATTCCTTTTCAAACTACTACAGACATCAGGAAGACTCAACTTATGATCATTTCTGTTTTCTGCATGATATAGTTGTTTTCTAGAATTTTTTTTCAGGAAACACAGCAGTGTTTGAGCATGCAAAAGCAAATACTGGTACAAATTTCCAGCCTGTTCCTCCAAGAGCAGGCTGTACACACAGAGAATAATCAAAAAGCAAAACTAAATGTTAAGAAGAAACATTTCTGACCAGAGGGTAAAGTGAATTTCCCAAGGGCAGTCATTCACAACCACCTCATACTTTTAGTACAAAATCTTCTCATATTCCTTCTGTTCAGTCTCCAGTAACTTGTCTGCTGCAATTCAGCCTGCTAAGCTGTCACAGACCAGAGTTTCAACAGGAAGTGCAAAATAATACCTTTCAAAATAATCATCTGGAGAAGCATAAAATAAGAAAATCTGAGTAGGCAGGAGTTACACGGAGAAGGGCAGGGAGTGACAGGGGCTACAAACGATGTGTTAGGAAAAGGGAAGGACACTAAGTTTGATCAATGGCATTTTTACACACACTAAATGATATTCTCTTTACCCAACACTGACATTTTAACTGGATCACTCTGTGCAGCTTGGGGTACCATGCTTACTGGAAAAGTGGACCAGAGAAGGAGGCTGCAGGTCAGTGAAATACGGGAGATTTACAAATCATATCCACGAGGAAAAATGAAACAAAGCATTGTAACAGTTTTCAGACACCTAAAATTGCTGTAACAATACAAACATAATAAAGAGTTTGACTTGTAGCAATCTTAGGAAATTTTTTGAAGCAGTAAGGGATTAGAACACAGTACCTGTAGCCATCATTCAGTATCCAGAAAGAGTTTCAACAGTTTTCTGTCAAGGAATGACAAAGACATGGATGATCTTGGACTCGGGCAGAGTTGTCTGACAGAAGGTCACACTCCCTAGGTTCTCATGAATCTTTCCAAGTGTCATTTTATCACTCTGTTATTGCAGAAAACCTACAGTTACCTGCAGGAAGAAAATAGAGATTTTAGGCTACAGGAAGAATGGTGAAAATCAGAAAAACAGGAAGACTACGGAGAAGGTGAATAAGAGGTGTTTTAAGTTGTGCAGCAGAATGCATATTTAACTTGAACAAACAATTAATTTGTCAATTCACTTTCAAAGAGGTACAAGCATTTTGGATAGTACCTTACTGCTGCAGAGAACTGGAGGAGCAAGAAGTCTAACAAACTGGCCCCTGGTAAACTGTGGATAGAGTTCACTCCTTGCAAATTCAGGAAATACTTAAACACAGCAAAAAGTGAAGAAAGACAAATGCTTCTATTAAAATTTTAAATTGAAATAAAATTTTAAAGATCAGTTAAAACATAGATTTCTGTGCATTTACTATCCACCACTTGTTGAAAGCCAGCCCAGTACTTGTGTCCCAAAGCCTGTCAGGAGGACATGTCAGCATGTCACACTCCTGCTCAAACATATCAGCTTTCCTGCAGGAACTGTGATTTCTTGATATTCTACTATTGGGAAGTCACCACCCATTCTACTTACCCAATTTTTTACCTACTGACATATTTTCTTACTGGCATTTTCTGAGGATATAAGGAAGCGTGAGAATCAAAATAACACAGCAATAAAGCATCTGCTGTAAATCACCTTTGAGAAACAAAACACCATAAACCAGACAGGAGCCTTTTGGGGTTATCTCCATATAATCTACTGCAACTAAAACCATTCCTGAGACACGTGACCTAATCCGCCTTTCAAAGCCTTCAGCAAATTACATTCCTAGATAATCATTTTCAGTGCCAAACTACATTTGCAGTTTGAAATAATTTCCTAATGTCTACTTTAAATCTCCAAGTGCATCACCTCTTGCCCTAGACCCACTGAACATAAAGAAAAACTTATTCCTCCTCTCTCTCCAGAGAAACATTTTACATTTTGAAAGATCATTACCATTTTTCCCAACACCCTCCTTTTCTTCAGACTAAACCACCCCAATTCTTTCAATCTCTCCTCTTAGATAATTTTTTATAGGTCTCTGATCATTCTTGCAGTTGAGACTTTGGCAACATGTGGTACAAGGAGAAAAAGGAAAATTGACTCCTACACAAAATTCACAAGGAAGCTGGGTGACAAAGGGTTTGTTTGAAGAGGTTACTTTTGTATGATGACGCTCTGCTTTGTTGCTTGGGTGTTTCAGTGCCAAAATACCTGTTCTTTCTGTTCTTTGTGGCACACAGTGTAGGTGCCCCAGTGCACAGAACAGGTAGGCATTACACTCCTTGCTGAAAAAACATTTTGGACCTGGGGAAAACCGTTATTATGGAAGGCAAGTTATTTTTGTCAGTAATGGAATACTTCTCCTTACCAAGGTGGCCCCTTCAGGATAAATTGATTTAAGTGATATCTGTGATACAAGGATAATTTAGGCAGAAGTTTAAGTAATTTTTAGAAACATGAGTAAAATCCTGCATCACAAAGTACATTTCAGGGAAACATATTAGTTCCATAATTGCTTTCTAGTGCTGCATCCACTCTGTCTCAGAAAACAATATGCAGTTGTAATATACACTGAGAAACGTCTACAGTTAAGCTAAAATCAACAAAACTAAAAATAATCATGTGCATTTTAGAAGATGCCATGTTCTTTATAACCAAATAAATTAATTCCACCATTCCCATAATCAGATTCACATACATAATAGAAGAATGTAATTTACTTCCATTCTCCAGAGGTATAAAAAGTCTTTTTTTTTTTTCCTTCCAGAAAAAGGTTTTAAAATTGCATTGTGTTCTATTCACCAACATTACCCAGCAAACAGAGTTATCTCTGAACCTCTGGGTACCATGGCATGGAAAGATTGCACTCAGAAGCTAACTGGGCTTCTGTGTATGAATTGGGAAAACAATCTTATCCAGAAGAAAGATAAGACATAATGAGAGATGATAAGTGCTGGGAAAATAAGTTTGATGGAAGAAAAGGAAGTGCAAAAACTTTTCCATGCTGAGGACAGAAAAGGTCTTTCAAAAACTTTTGTTGACCATGACACATTAAACATATCCAAAACGTTGTCCAACAATAACATGAGTATGGATCACGTAAACTGGTGTTATCAAAGGGTCTTTCATCTAAAAATTAGGCAATTCATGATGCCAATTTTGCAGAGAAACTCTTAACAAGAAGGACTTTTTATGTCCTCCGTAGATTTTAGATTTTTAACTCAAAAGGAAACAGATTTTTCAGTAAGATAGTTCATAATCTCTGGCTAGCTTGTATGAGCTTGAAGAATGCAGCAGTATGTAATTTGCCTCCTCTCATATCAAAAGCCTATAAAATAAAAAACTTCATCTGCATAGTTTGAAAACCCTTTTCTTGAATTTCAATTTTGTTTTGAAAAATAGATTTCACGTAGAAGATGCTAGCTGCCAAAAAGTGGTTAGAACAGACCTGTGTATGACATTGTTGTACCAAGATGTACCAGAACATGAATCCTGTACACTGGTAAATTTCAGAACATCCCCATTTCCATTCTGATAACAGATTACAGCCAACTGTTTAAATGTCTGCAGGTGAGAAAAAGTTTCATTGACTTAGGTTGCCAGTTCTGTATTGATGTTAGTCTGACACGAATTTTTGTATTTGCATTATCTTTTCTATCTGCAGTATCTACGCAGACCTAAACCACTTCATGAATCTTTCTTCCTCTACAGGAGCATATTAAGGCTCTAGAAAATCCATTCTCATAATTACTTGCTCCCCAAACTAAGCAGAGGAAATAAAAACCAGAGAAAACGGAAGTAATCAGTTAAACTGCCCTATGGTTCCGCTAGAACATCGAAACCATACTCATAAATCACATCTTCTGAGGACCCATCCATCTGCTTCCTTGTCCCCAACCCACAAAAAGTGTGGTAGCAAAAGGAGTAGGCTCACAGCTACACCTCAGCGTACACAGGTATATTAAAAGACATTTGTGAACATAGGAATTTTTCCATTTTCTCATCTCCTGGACTGTTGTACAACTTTTAAGCTGGTGGTGCAAAGCCATTGTTAATGACCTATCTGACATAACAGGAGTGAACGGCTTGGAAAAGCAGTGCCCTCAACCACTCCTATTTCAAAGAATCCAGGCATGCCTGGTAGTAGCTCTTCCCCCTTCAGAGCTCTCACAGGTGCAGTCTGTCATGTTGCAAGGCCAAACATGAAGTGCTGCTTCCTCTCTGGTCTCTCTGAGTCCACCATGAAAAGCAGATCTCTTCTGGCACTTACCAGGTCTGCATTTTTAAAAACATGCCCAGATTTGGAGCATCCTGTACCTACTAATGGGAAAGTTTTAACTGGGCTTGGCAGCTATTCCTTCTGGAGATCTGACTCAAGGTAAATAAATGCAACATCTATACTGTAAGACTCAGAGGAAATCCTACCTATGTCCTGACTGTGTATCAGGATGAGACCAGTTTGCACTCTGGTTTCCAGAGAAAGGCTCTCTTGACATGTCAGCCAGCAGGGAGGCACCACAGGTTTCCATAGGACCTCCTCACTGTAGAGGATCACAACTGTGATCACAGCCTCACACCAAGGCACAGTGTGACCTGTGGTTTTCACTGAAGTACACCAATGACACAGGCCGAAAGCCTCACAGAGAAAACAAAACATGAAGTAACAGCTGAATAAATAAGTCTTTCTGGTTGCCCGTAATCTCATTCCCAATGGTGCCACTGCACAACTGAAAATACCACTGACAACGCCGGAGTTTCATCACCAGGCTCTCACAGCAGACAGCTCTGACATTGCCTTAACCTTGAAATCATGACTGGGTGAGGCAGTGGTTCACTGGATCCCCTCCAATAATTGCTTGCCTAATTCTATTAAACCAAGCCAAGACACTCATAGGATAAACACCCAGATGAGCAAGCCATGTACAACAGTCATTATTTACAATGCACCATTGCAAAGCCTCTCTATCTTGAGCAACAATCACAATTCCTGCCCCATTTTCGGTTTCAGTTTCCTTGAAAAGCCTGAAACCAAGTCAGAACACCACAAACGGCAGCAATCACAGGCTTTACATTGGGGTTGTTTAACTTACCCATCGATAAGCAGCAAAACAAACCTCCCTAGACAGTAATAAAATGAAATCTCCAAGAATGAACTCATACAGATAATCAGCAAAAAGTCTGATCCCAGACTGAGGTCCACCAGCAAAGGTTGTGGAGCCAAACACGTCACTGTGAACAACAGGTCTGTAGATAGTCTGACCCAAGATGGGAGCTCTTGGTGCAAAGCAGGCCCAAGCTGTATCAGCAGAGGTGGTGGTGATAAGCAGCAGCCACGCTGTACTGCTTTACAGACTAGACTTTCCAGCTGTTCTCATCTGCACCACATTTGCTTCACTTTAAAAAATACTCCCCTTTAAAAATTGGATTTAAAAATATTTTCCATGGTGTGAATCTGAAGGCCAAGGAGGAATTTTGAGGAACCATCACAGATTACAAGGCTGGGAAGAACACTAATAGGACCACCCAGTATTCTCTTTGTGGGTCAGTGCTGGCACACTAACACAGTGACACAGGGGCATTCACTCTCCTCAAATTTGCATTTATCAGTACTTACCTATACTTATATCCAAGCATGAATATATTTTTATATGGAAAAAGAAGGAGCTAAATATGTGGCTTATTACAGTATCTGCTTATCACATCAAAAAACCTTTAGAAACGTAAAAGCCAAGTGCCTGTTGCTGGTGTTGATGCACACTGGGGTTCACTGCCCTGTCCGTACACTGACCGTGCCCCTCGGATCACGCCAGCGACCAGCACAAGGAACCCCCTTCCCTTCCGGAGGAGCCGCCCGCGAGGGATCCCATGGGAAGGTAGCTGGGCCCCACACAACCCCCCCCCAGTCGGGGTGGGCCGGGTGGCGCGGGGGGTCCCCGCTGCCGCCCCGTCCCGTCCTGTCCCGCCCCGCCGGGCCCGAGCGGCCGCCGGCTCCGCCATGCCCGGAACACA